>JBBPLG010000191.1:0-35578 GCA_038089695.1 Xanthoconium separans | reverse complement strand
GATGGAAATGAATGGGAAGATGTCGACGCCGTTCCCTTCCACCTTCAACCACCCTCACATGGTGACTACATCACACTCATCGATGTTACCGGGGTGCATTTCCTGCCGGTCACCTACTGTGGTTGTCCAAATGGTGGGCTGAATCACCAGCAGCTATTGTGCAATTGGCTATTCCTGGTAACCATTCAGAAACCGAAAACAGTATTCACATTCAATGTCCTGGATGATTTTATTCGGGATAATTTGGAATGTGGCACATCTGGATTGAATTACTTCACAAAGCTCCGTCGGGTGACCTCCAATGTGTTTCCCCACATTGTACTGGTATGGCCCACACCGATTGAATGATCCTTGTTGATGAAGACAATACAGAATTGATACAGAGAGCTGCTTTGGGTTGCATGACAATGGAGGGTGTTGAAGCTGCTGAAATGGAACGGCTTCGGTCACAAATTGGGGAATCCGGATGCCGGTCAATTGGTGCTATTCTGCCTGACATGCCCGCAGCCCAGGATAAATGCCGATCCAACCCCTGAGGAATTGTCCAGATGTGTCCAATGATGGATGGTAATGTAACAGCACGCAATATTTAATTCCCTCAGCTGGAAATACACTCGGACATTCATTATGGATGGAAATTTCAAGGCCGAGCACCTTCATGACTGAAGTCCCGATGATCAAGTGTGGCTGATGGACGGGCTTGGATATATGGTCACCCGAGGGAAGTATCATGCATACCTTAAGGCAACAAACCACCCATTTGAGGTCTGTTGGTATTTTTGAAGCTTTTCCAACATTTACTAAGTCCCGCCTCAGAGGTCAACATGCAATAACCATCGAGCAGTAAATCAGGCAAATGTTAGCTGAGGAAAGCTAGAGGCCACAGGAATTGGGGCGACTGCCTGTGCTCGGCATGGGTGCTTTTTTCCTCATTCAGTAGTAGATTTTCAGAAAGGCGAAAGGTGGGCTTTTCTCGGCCTTTTGATCGTCGTAATGCACACTGAGCCCTAACGCAGACAAGTCAATATGGACTACTCTTTGGCAAATGCCATCAATTACAACATCCAGGATGTCCAACCTGTGATTATGTTCTATGACATCAATTGTTCATATATGAAGAAGCTTCGTACTCGGATTAGTAGGAATGATTTCATTAATATCGATCCGGAGTTGAAACTCACACCGGGTATCGGCATATGGCATGTTCATGGACATCGGGCAGAATGCTTTGCTCGATATGCACCCCTATTTATCCATGGAGCTGGCTGGGTGGACGGGGAGATTATAGAGACATTATGGTCCATCCTGAACGTTGTCTCGGCATCCACCCGAGGCATGTCGGCCCCACATCGTCAAGAACTTCTGGACTTTCAAATGAATGACTCAAATTTTATGAAGATGGTCCGGATGAGTACGACAACCTGCCAAATTTAGTGGTTTCCCTCAAAATCTAATTCATTGCATATTTAGCTCAAAGCTTGACCAGGAAACTCAAAAATGCTCAAAAGGCGTCAGCGTCGGCAGCAGCATTCTTCAATGACCTGGATTCGACAATCTCGGATTCCCAACGTGAATCATGGACTGAACAAGAGAATATAGCCCAGAATGACAGAATCCGAAAGTCCTCTGCCATGGATATATTTGAAATTCAGCTGCAAAAGGGTGTGTAGTATTAGCTGTTGATTGGACTTTGATTTCAATTAACATGCGTGTAGCTCCTAGCATAGATGCAGTGGAGTATGATATCCTCATCTCTGGATCTAATAACGGGACAACTCCGAGGGGAGCGGCCACATGGCTATCAGATGGAATTAAAATCCAGGAAGCTCAAATCTGTCTTGCACAAGATTTTCGGCAGATGGGAACTGACTCCGATGATAAAAAGAGAGTTGCACTCGCCAGAAGAGTGGATACTTTGTCTGCTCGGATCTCTACCTTTGTTCAAAAGGCGTCGGTATACCTTGGAGAATGGTATGAAGAACAATCCCCATCGGATGTCTCGGACAACACCGAGGGCGGTGGCGACGATGATACAAGGGATAGGGTTGGGGGTCAACGACCGGACAAGACAAAAATTCCGCTGCCATCGACCATCGGCCACTGTCGGTGTGTTCAAGTTGGTTTACAGAACCTACAGGAGCAAGAACTACGTTTGCGAATCGGACAAGCTAATGATGCCCTGCATGAGATCCGCCTGCAGTTAGCAGAAAAAGCGATTATATATCGGACTGACGTCAGGCAGGCTAAGGGCTATGCGAAAAAGACGCGTGCATGGGATAGGGTTCATTCCGCAGATGCAATCATAACGCGCCATGCGACCATATATCGGAAATGCAGACAGGCTATGGTGTCGCTCAATGCAAACCCACCAACATTGGCCCGATATCAAATCCTTCGGCAAGATGAATTGAAGGTTACCACCGTTGCCATCGACCCGAACATCAGGGGGCTACGCAACGAAAGGCTAGCTTGGTTCTGGACCATGGATATTCCTCGAGATACCGAGTCCGATGACTGGATGCTGGAATGTATTTGCCCAATTTCCCATTGATGGTAAAACAACTAGAACTGACTGCATGATCACAGTCTATCGTGTTCATTGGCTTAGGGCAAAGGCAACCCGAGACCGATGGGCAGAGGAGGCCGAGCTTTTGTTCACTGAGTTTCAGTGGACAACTGCATTCTTTTCAGAATCTGCCAATATTTGGAAGGGAAGGGCATTGTCTGGTCAGGCAAATAACGTGCAAGGACCTGCATGTTATGCGGCGAAACAACATTCAATCTACTCTCGGCTTCGGGATCAATGCCGAGTTGCATCGGAGATTTTTGGAATTACATGAATATGAATTCGAAAACAATGGTAGCCTTGATATTTTGTACTCTGCCATAGGTATTCTGCACAGATCGGCTGTGATAACCCTATTGTATCCGAGACATTGTTGCTTTGTTGTCTGTGCCACTTCCCCTGAATGGATATGGTTTCTCATGCTGTAACTGGAATGGTCCACAACAAGACAACACAATACAGGAATCAACCTTGACCTCTATCCATCATCATCCCCCTCAATTCATCAATTTCCAGATATGACTCCCCCAATTGCAGTGCCTCACCTGTCTCAATCCAGCCTCCACATGGTAATGTACTATTATGGTTGCCGATTAGAAGCTGCTGCTGTGTGGATCCGAGGCCTTCCAGTAGCCGCTTGGCCAGCAACTTTCATGGCCTCAATGAACGTCGACATTGTAAGTTGTTGACCTCGGTACTGCTGTTGTAGGCCGCTTGCTCATCGGCATCACAGAAGATCTTTGGTGCCTTTTTGTCATTCTATGCCACCCGTCAAACAACACCACCGATACTTCCAGCTTGCTTCCTTCCATTTTTGGAAGAGCATACAAACCTGGAAAGCATGCGGTGCGAACTCCGGAAGATAGACCGGAAGGACTTTGGCATGATGGCCGATTTACCAAATTTGCTCCCGGGTTGGATTCAACGTTCCCCCGATTCAACTAATTTTTCGGATCCCTGGTGGAGTGCCGATATCCCTCACTATCCGGAAGCCCGAAGCAACTATCATGCTAGCGATGTGTTGAGAGAAGCGCGAGCCTTTTTCCAGGTAAGAAACTTTTTATGGTAAACCCGAAGTTCATGACACTATCTCGGTGCCCGACCACTTAGAACTTGTGGTGTGAGAATCAGCCCTCGCCATTGGACCACAAACGCAATACCCGAATCAAGGCATCCGAAGAACCTTTATTAGCACTGGTGCAGCAGAACCATCAGAAGCTCGCTGAAGCACGTCGGAACATGGCCGAACACCTGCAAATATTTTTGAAATTCGCGTCTGGGGGTGGTGATGATATTGTGTCGAAGTATTAAGTATTTCGCTTTCAATTGTTCTAGTGTCCTCATTCAATATTTCAGACTCCATCATCGAGTGGACACAAGTATTGCCGATGATGGGGAATTTCGTTCGGATAAATTGCTAGACCATGAGTATCCACTGGAGGCTGATCTGTCACGCTCCACTTTACAAATGGTCCTGTATTATCAAGCGTGTCGGTTGGAGGCAATCGGGACATTTCTCAGAGAGGTTCATCCTGCATACTGGGACAAAGTATGGCGGAAGCGGCTTCGGCGCGAACTGGTATGGACATACCGATCACCAATCCTAGAGGCTAATACAACGGCGTTAGCATAATTTTACAATTATTCTCACGGTGTATTCGACTTGCCGATATTCTCCACCTCCACTCATTCCGGCCGTTTTTCGGGCTTTTGCCGATGGAGATGGGGATGGAGATGCCATCCACAGGCTTTTGGGGGAATTGTCAGACGCAGACTTTTTCATGCTAGAGAAATTACCTGGCATACTCCCTGGGTGGCAGCCATTTTCTGCGCAACCGTGTGGTCTGAAACATGCTTGGTGGTTCGCCATGGATACCGGGGAACCAGCCCGCAATCATGGACCCTTCGAACCAGACTGGATCCAAGATGCAACAGAGTTTTTTCAGGTGAGCTTGATCTTCAAAACGATTGATTTAATACCAATCCATTCAGGGTCTTTGGAATGCCGAGGGTCAGTCGCCATTGGACAGATATTACACAGCCATTGTGGGTGATCCTGCTTCAGCCTTGTTGCAGCAGCTCGGAGAGAAGCATCGGCAAGTCACGCAGACCCATAGGGCAATGAAGGACACGCTGTTTATTTTTGACTCACTCACTTCGGCAGAGCTCTCATCATAGATGTAATTGTCCGCATGTAATATTTGCCGAATAAATGATGGGAAGATTCAGCTACATAGACATCACAATCTACATGTCATGTAATTACATCGCACAACATCCATGAATTCATGGACATTGTCCCGCATGTAAAACGAAACAATTCCTCGATCCCCGTGTGCCGGTCCCACCCCATGCTCGAGCAGCTTACCTGAGAATGCCAACACCGTTCCGGGATTATAACGCATGCGATACCCGAGCGTCGATACAATGAAATCCAAACCACAGTAATCTCCTACAGTGATCAGCAAATCCAACCATTGGGGTCGACCATTCCCATCAATGTGAAGCGGACTTAACCGATTCACCATGACCGAAGCAACATTGTATACCGTCGGCCAGTGCTTGATCGCATTTAAAATCTCCGGTTGTCCCTCGGCCATTGCCCATTGGCCCAGCCGGACCATTGCTTCCTTGCCGGTGTGATACATATCAGGGTGCATGATGGCAACTGCTCCCGTGAGGATTGCAACCTGGTCATGGATGCTTCCAATCCATTCTTTCAATGCAGGAGAGTGTGTGGAGTTGTCTTTCAGCATAGCGGATACCTCAGGATATCCTGTGGTACCCTGTCATTGTTGTCAGTCGGGATGATTCGGATATGAAGACAGTGATACTTTCATCGTGACCCTGCTGAAACCATGACGGTGAAACATTCAGGCATCCTTTGAGTTCGGCATCCATATCAAACAGTCCAGCATCTGTCCTCCAGGTTGTTGAGGTAGAGATACTTCCCCGAAGCGCATCTTTCAACAATTTCATGCTGTCCCATAGCAAGTTCTGTAGGATTATGATTAATGGTGGAATGTGGGCACTGACGTGGACTCACTTGGTTCGGTTTTGTGACTGCTCCTGGTAGGTACCACAACAGTACATTGCCCGAACGATCAACAATTAACAAGGGTTTGTACAACTCATGTAATGGCTGTGCATTTTTGGTACTGTTAATATCTTCGGTGTCCCCGGATTTTTCCTTGGCTTTTCTCCTACTGGCAGTTTCAGTGAGCCGAATGATATCAATATGGTCGAGAACAACTGTTATCGGAAAGGTGAATTGAGAACATTGCTGAAGCCTGATACTCACCCCTGTGCCGATAAGCCTTTACAAGGACATCGACCATGTAGTTCGCCTCACAAAGCATTTCCAGGCCGATGAGGGAATGAATATCTGGTGGCTCGGCCGAATTGTCTGATACATCTGGGTTGATCGCATGTTGGAATCTGGTGGTCATGTACTGCACCACCTTCTCAGTGAATGATAACACCCAGTCAGCAGGAATTGTGCTGTCGCATCCTGGTGGACACATGGTGGCGAGAGTTCAATGCGCGATGAAGGTGTAGAAAATTCGGAATGGAATGATGTGAATTGTTGTCAAGGTGACATATAATGGGGCTGAAATATGTACTCAGGCCCTGGTGAGAAATTCAGCCAGAACTACACGACCCCTCACCAGTGCAGTGACCAAAAGATGCCAAGCCATTCGCAGGCCCCCCGTGTTACGCTTACTGCGAGCCGATGCCCTAGCGAAGTTAGTTGCAACCGTACGAGTGTGAGAGAGATGAAGTGAGCAGTAATACAACCTTGTACTGCGAGCCAGCCGGCCCTGCATAGTACCGTCTGAACGTTCAGGAGGTCAAGCACGGACGTGCGAGACCGACGAGGAGTCTTGAGGGTACAAGCGCAAGTTAATGCCTTGAAGAGCCGTTAGACAAGGTCGTGAAATAGAGGCGAAGTCGAGAGTGGACGAGACTCTGAGGGTTCCCTCTACCAGTACACCAGTGAGCAAGAATACGATTGCGAGTAAAGTGGCACCGAAGTGCAGTGGGGATACAGGCAGGTATCTTGGCGTAGAACTAGCTTAGAGCTATCCGAGAACAAAGGTAGCTCTATATATACTATCCTGAATGGTGCACGGACCATCAGGGCTAAGGGGTGATCTCTAAGGATCAAACAGGCTTCCCATCGGGAAGGAACGGAAAGGATCAAAATGGAGTCCCGTTGTTGAGAAGAGCAGAAGAGGATCAACGGGATTGAATAGGATCAAAAGATGAAACGTGCCCGATATGGCTACAAGGTCCATAGGGCTTGTACACATGATGGAAGGTCAAGAACGGGGTTCCATCGGGATAGGATCAAAGGGGATCTGCTGTCTCAGGGCGATGAGGATCAGCGTGAGAATCCACAGATGATCGAGAATGCATATAATGTCATATACAGACGGAGTTCCGTATGGCTGTACAGTGGCTGTCGGGGCAGCCCGGGTCGTGACGAGTCATGCTCCTGCAACCGGCGAGGAGCGGAATAACGAAGGGAAGGCGGAGGGTTCTGGGATTTGTTAGGAACGGGTGTCCATCTTCAGGGTAGGTCTTGCTAGACAATCTGTGACCGAGATGTCTAGAGGAACTCTGATTGGCCATAAGCAAGAGTATGGCGGCTCTACGAGTGTCCTATGATGAGGACAGCGATGGACTCTGATTGGCCATAAGCGAGAGTATGGTGGCTCTACGAGTGTCCTATGACGAGGACAGCGATGGTGGTACTCCCAGAGTACTAATGCGCATGATGAGGCTTCTGCCAGAGCCTAAGGGTAACGTGGTCCCTGTCCGTCGAGGAAAGGCGAAGAAAAAGAATAAAGTGGTCCGGTCCAGTGGTACTGCCGGTGAACTATGGTTTCCGTAACACCCCGACAGTCGGCAATCTTGACCGAGACTGCAATGGCCTATTCGAAGGTCTTAGGCAAACACCCCTCAGACTCTAACGGGGCCGTCTGACAGTCTTGTCTAAACAGATGTCAGACTTTGACCGGCCTGTTCGACGCTCTTGGCCAGCTCCCATGAGACCGTATCGGGCCCATTCAGCAATCTCTGCCAAACGTCCCTCGGACTGCCTCGGGCCTGTTCGACGGTGTCAGCCAACTCCCCTCAGATTGTAACGGGCCCATTCGATAGCCTCGGCCAAAACCCCTCAGATCGTAACGGGCCTATCTGATAATCTCGGCCAAACACCCCTAAGACTCTGGCCAGCCCATTCAACGCTCTCGGCCAACCAGCCATCAGACAGTAACGGGCCCATTCGACAATCTCGGCCAAATACCCGTCAGACTGCAACAGGCCTGTTTGACGGTGTCGGCCAAGTCCCCTCAGAATGTAACGGGCCCATTCGACAGGCTCAGCCACACAGCCCTCAGACTCTGACCGGCCCGTTCGACAGCCTCGGCCAAAACCCCTCAGATCATAACAGGCCCATTTGACAATCTTGGCCAAACACCCGTCAGACTGCAACAGGCCTGTTTGACGGTGTCGGCCAACTCCCCTCAGATCTTAATGGGCCCATTCGACAATCTCGGCCAAACACCCCGAAGACTCTGGCCAGCCTGCTCGACACTCTCCACCAAAACCCGTTAGACTATATTGGGCCTGTTCAACGGCCTCGGTCAACGCCCCTTAGATTGCAACAGGCCCTTTCAACATTGTCGGTCAAACAGATCTCCGACTCTGACCAGCCCGTTCGACGCTCTTGGACGACTCCCATCTGACCATAACGAGCCCGTTGAACAATCTCAGCCAAACGCCCCTCAGACTGCAACAGACCTGTTCAATGGTGTCGGCTAACGCCCTTCAGATTGCCACAGGCCCGTTCGACACCCACGGCCACCGCCCCTCAGATTGTAACAGGCCCATTTGACAGTGCTGGCCAAACCGACCTGAGAATCTGACCGGCCCAGTCGACAGCCTCGGCCAAAACCCCTCAGATCGTAATGGGCCCATTCGACAGTGCTGGCCAAACCAACCTGAGTATCTGACCGGCCCATTCGACAGCCTTGGCCAAAACCCCTCAGATCGTAACAGGCCTGTTCGACAATCTCGGCCAACCCCCTTCAGATTGTAACGGGCCCATTCGACAGTGCTGGCCAAACCGACCTGAGTATCTGACCGGCCCTTTCGACAGCCTCAGCCAAAACCCCTCAGATCGTAACGGGCCCATTCGACAGTGCTGGCCAAACCGACCTGAGAATCTGACCAGCCCGTTCGACAGCCTCGGCCAAAACCCCTCAGATCATAACAGGCCCATTCGATAATCTCGGCCAACCCCCTTCAGATCGTAACGGGCCCACGTGACAGTTTCAGCCAAACCGTCCTCAGACTCTGACCGGCCTGTTCAACGGCCTCGGCGAAAACCCCTTAGATCATCAATGGGCCCATTTAACAGTCTTGGCCAAACGCCCTCAGACTCTGACCGGCCCATTCAACGCTCTTGGCCAACCGGTTATCAGACCATAACAGGCCCGTTCGACAATCTCAGCCAACCCCCTTCAGATCGTAACGGGCCCATTCGACAGTCTCAGCCACACAGCCCTCAGACTCTGACCGGCCCGTTTGATGCTCTCCACCAACTCCCCCCAGATTGTATCGGGCCCATTCGACAACATCCCTTAGATCGTAACAAGCCCGTTCAACGGTCTCAGCCAACTCCCCCCCAAATTGCAACAGGCCCATTCGATAGTCTGAGCCAAACACCCCTCAGACTGCAATGGGCCCATTCAACAGTCTTGACCCCACACCTCTCAACGTCAAACTGGCCTGCTCGATAATATCGGCAAAACAGACCAAATGCTTTCACAGGCCCACTTGACACTCTCAGCCATACTTCCCTCCCATTTAAACGAGCCTGATTGACTGTGTCGGCCAAACTACAGAAACCCATAATAACCAGCCCGTTCAACAATCTCGGCTAATAACCCATGAGACTCAGGTGGGCCCGTTTGAGAATCTCCGCTACAAATCCCCTACCCACTACAGGCCTGCGCGACAGTCTCGGCCAGACACTCTTAGCACACCTACAGGCCCTTTCGACGATGTCAGACAAATATACCCTGTTGTCACACAGGCCCACTCGACAATGTCGGAGAACCCCCACCGGGCCTGCGTGCGGCCCTTCCGACATCCTCGCGTCATTTTCGGACGGGCTCGTCGAGCCGCTCGGTACAAAGCGACTACATGGGCTCATGAATGAAGAGAAGAGGATGATGTGTCGGGTCACGCAGCAACGTAACACAAACCTTGTCACACAGATGCATGTTCAATCTATCCACTAGAGTAAGGTCTCGCCGCCTCTTTGTCCATGCCCTTCTCACATTCTCCAGTGTCAGACTATTTACCCTCGCCGCCATCTTCGCCACCACCTTCGGAGCGCAGTGTCCACTCTGCCTGGTTCTATGTAGAGAAACCTCTGTATACCCGCACCTGTCTTGGTTGCTCCAAGCCCTTACCCTGGCGTCGATGGATGGAACGAGATAAGAATCTCGGACGCTGGTACACTTTTGTAAGCCATATATTTACTATTTTTGATGTTGAATTCAGTCATCATGGGTTCAGTGTAGTATCGTTGGCGAGGATGATTGTGACAGATTCCGATGGGCTCTTGGCGATAGCTTCCGTTCACCCTCCCCGCCCCCGACTTTCATCCCCACTGACATCATTTCATTGCTGTCTGATGACGACGACACTCAACATTCACTCCATCACTCCACTCCACTGGAATCTGGTTCGTCTTCGCGGTCTACATCCCGAACGCAAGAATGTCATCGGGTAGTTAGTCAGACCCACAAGCCACCCTTCATATCCCAAGGAATGGCTAGCCCATTGCGGAAGAAGCGTCAACCAACCGTGTCTTCACACCGCTGTGCCACATCACCTGGACCTTCACTCTCTACATCCCGCCAAATCGTTAGCCCATTGGACGAGCATCAATCAGCCATATGTTTACAACACCACTCTGTATCAGCTGATGTCCCAGAGACATCGCCTTTGACCTCCGATTTCGATGTGCAAAAGAAGTCGTCTACCGTGAATCCCACACCCATTTGGCCGTTCGATTTCTATGCCGATGAGATCCAGGCGGGATTCCAGAGATGTCAGGATGCACGAAATAGACGTCGCCCCGTGAAGGATGCGTTTGAAGATCACTTTGGCACCAAGTTCATTGCGTCAACGTTTTACGACCACCGCCGACACTGGATGAATGTCAGCACAGCAGTCCGTGAACGTTATGTTGGGTATGGGCGCACAGAACGGGGTCGATGGCCAAATTTCCTTGCGAAGGAGGTCAAGCACAAGAAGCGTATGGGTTATTAGGACACCACTGATTGGTCTCGTAGATCTTTCATTCTCAGCATTCGTTTTGTCATTCCTATATGGTACCATTTGTAGCCTACCTTTCATGTTGTAGCAAATGTATGGGCACACGATTCTATCAATTATCGCAACGAAAACTGTATATGCGAGACATCATACAGACCAATTCCCTGGTCGACAACCCTGTGCTTCCAACTTGGCCCTCATTCCACGGTTACGGCGCAAAATCATCTGATCAAGAAAAAAATCATATTTGTCTACCAGCATCTCTCTGCATATAGCGTGATAGCCTCCGATCCAAACATTGGCCTGCTCAGCGGCAGAGGAATTGAAAAACCACCCTTCTCCATCTTCGCCAATCAGTTCAGGATAGGCAGCCGGGTTACAGTTCTCTTGACAGAATGTGTGAGTTTCTTTATGCTTCGATTTGAAATGAAAAACATCGACAGTAAGGCCCATACCAGCGAAGTAATGATCTGATTTGACATGCTGAGCCAGCGAACAGTTATTATCGAAAAAGACATGGTCCGGCTTGAGGGCCTCGATGCGAAATGTGCGCTTGATAAACTCCTGGGGTGCATGAATTAGTTGGGATGACAAAGTAGTCTAGAGAAACGTACCGCAACACTGGCTATGCCTTCTGCGCCAAACATAGTGTCCCGGCCCAGTATCATCCCACAAGGTGCAACGGCAAGTTGCTCATTGTGGGTTCTTGAGCGGGTGAACTTGGCGCGTACTTTCCTGGTATTATTGGCCATGGACTCGTAATGGACGTCTGAGTCAAGACCATCGGCAGTGACTTGACCACCAGGATGGATGATGAATTGCTCATCGTCATTGTCAAATGTGACAAGTTCAGAAAGAGCTCTTGAATTGGACGGAGGATTGTTAGATGAATGAGCAGTACGAGCGCGTTGAAGTCGGTCATGGAGCTGGAAGCGGGACTGTCCTCTCTCTCGGTGTAACCGTTCTATCTCTTGGTGGTCTATGTCATCGCACGTCAAGTGACCTTCCAGCACGTTGCGATCACAGTTAACGATGGTGCAAATGTCGTTTAAGGTAACATGGACAGGGCAGAAGCGGTCTTTGCTGCTACGTAACGGCACCTGACAGTTGTGTTTGCCACAGCATGGATGGCCGATGCACACGCCATCCGTCACAACAACAGAGCATTTGCGATCAACTGTCAACTTGCATGGATATTAATCATTATACATGCATTCATTGACGTACCCTTGCCATCATGATCCAAGTACCAACGCGTGCACTTGTCACAAAAATGGGTGATCTCGGGCTGGCCCACAATGCGCATGCGCTCGTTCCGTGCTCGCACGAGATCACTGAGGCGATCTTTGTGGTCACCAGTGTGCTTGACAACCAGGTATTCTTCACGCCCAACCGCATCTTCTAGCAAGCAATAAAGTAAAAATGCAGACCAAACATGGTCAGATGAAAGAACGAAGCCGAACGACCAGCCAGGCGGGGGTTTCCTGGACTGAGACATAGCTGTATTATAAAAGCTTGCGCAGGCTGTTGCAGACGTGCTGTTAAGACGCTACAGTTCATAAGGTAGTACGCATCGTCAATCAGAAAAGACCAACCAATTGTCCATTAGCGCCAGCCACATTTCAACCACCTGGCGTTCGATGAACGAGTGCTCGCTGACTTGAATCATGTCTGGAATGCCACCATAGTAGGTGCGATCGCCCTTGTGAACTTTGAAGTTGTGATGGTAGTTGGTCTGACATGCTAAGTGGTTTACTGACCATGAGTATATCACTTCACAGCGTCAGTGAGTGAACATACCTTCGCAGTAGAGATGGACCAAATACACAGGAAGCACACCATCGGCAACAGTGTACAGGACACCTTGCCGCTGTTCGGCATGCATCATTCGCAAGCCTTTAAGCGTGCGAGGACAGCTGGATGTGGAACAAAACTGGTTTGGTGGGTAAAGAGTACGCCCGGCTGGGTAAGATCACACGTCATCATGAACTGTGCTTGGTTACACATCGAGGGAGTGTGGACGTACTGAATCCATGCTCTATACCATGTGCATGAAAGGTGGACAATGGAGTTGCGAGGATCGATGTGATGCGGCTGCGGTGCCAAGCAGTATCCTTGAAAACGGACCAGCATTCTTGAACTGTTTCGACAGTAAGACCGCATGCCTGCGAAAGAAATCGCTGCACTGAACAAGGTAGGATGTCTGGTGGTATATCCATCGTGTGGTCAGAAGGTTGAATGAGAAGGATGTCGTCCCTGAGGGACGCAGTGCAAGCGAGGAACAGAAGGAGCGAGTCGACAGTGACAGAATGTAGCAGAGAGTTATCTGTGACTATCCTTGCTAATGTTCCCAGATCCATGTTGTTTCCAGGCAATTTGATGAGGACAGCCTGAAGCCCGAGGCCCGATCGCGCAGGATGGCGGGGGGGGCGGGATGGCGGGATGGCGGGACGCGGGTTGGCGTGAGACGGACGGAGCACTTGCCGCAATTTAGTCTCCGTCTGATTTTTACCGCGGCAGGGGCTGGGCCGAACATGTGATTTGGAGGATTTTGGACATTCGGACACTCGGAAAGTCGGAAAATTCAATTCCGAGACTTTTTGGACTCTCGCAGGGCAATGTCCAAACCTTGTCCGTTGCACTTCATTGGGGCTCACCCTCGCAGCTTACTTGCCCCCACAGTACAGTGGGCCGGAAAGCCCACATCCTAACTCCTACACTCACATGCGTGCGATCGATCTCCACGGATCGGGTGCCAATGGCGGAGTTCAGCACCATTCGTGGCGCGTCCGCAGCACCGTCATCACACAATCCAGCAAAGGCGTCTTCAGACAAAGCCAAACGGCTATTGGCGTGAGCCGATCACCGAGCTGACCTCGGACCATCCCGGACTCTCCCTACCAGTGCCTCCCGGCATTTCTCTCTGACCCACACCGTCGTTCAAATCCGACGCCCCTCCTCGATCTCGCTCCCGAACGCACACACTGAGTAGTCTTTCTAAGCTCTTGGATGTCTGTCCTTGCGTTGGTAGACGAGGAAACGGACATGTTGAAAGTGTCGCGGCCACACACGTGATGCGAGAAAAGTAAGTTTGCTGTGTCTTTGAGCAGACTCTTCAACGTTACCCGAATAAGTTCGCAGTTCACGTTGGACCGTTTTGCCGCAGGAAACCAACGGAAAGCAGCGTATTTGGTGGGTTGAACAGTCGTTAGTCGCACGAGTCGAGGCTGATCTATTGTGCGATCCTAGAGGCCTCCATTTCTCGTTGTCGGATCGCCTTCAAGTTTCTTTCGCATTTTCATGTATGTACTCCTGACTTCCCTCAACGATGAGCGCATATATGATGCCATCTGTATATGCAAGTGGTATAAAGGCCTAGTGCATGAAACGGCGCGTCATGTCTAGTTTCGTCTCGGGCGGTTTGGCAAACTCTTACTGCAGTAACTGCGCGGTGGCTGCCCCAGGTCTGTCGTTGTCGACCTCCCACAGTCTAATACTGGTTTCCAAAGCGAACTTCACATTGTACCCATAGAACGGGTGGGCACACAAGCACTGTCAGGGGAGGTACCGAGTCACTTCGTACTACTTTCAGATGGTGTCGGAACCCCCATTTCTTCTGCGCTGGTTTAAAACCTGTCCTTCGCTGGCACCCCGAGGCCAATTTTGAACACATTCGTTTTGTGTCAGCCGCCGGTGTAAATTCGCGGTCAGCCTCAGGATCCCAAAGGTATATAAACCCTCCGAGGTGGATATGCACAGTCAGCTGTCTTGTCGTCCTCTGTCGTCATCTATAGCTCACGATGCGCTCCTCAGCGGCCGTAATCACCAACCCCGTTCTCAACTGTACGAATGGACACGTCCCAAGCTGCGTACGTCCACCCTATCCTGCCCATATGAGATCCGTTGACTAGTGCGACGCTAGCCAATGGCAAAGGCTAGACCATTCGTGGTGTGCAGTCTGAACACCAAGCGCTATGCTCCTTCAAGGAGGGCTCCGGTGCAGAGCCAGTCACGGATCCCGCCGCCAACGTCGACCGGCAACTGCTGTACCAAGAAGCTCGTCGTCGCTGGTGGTCGTATAAAGGGAGCGCCGACTGCGATCCAGCGGCTGACGTGCCGTTCCCAAGATATTCGGCCGCCATATGCCGCCTGTTGGTCGCCGCCGTCCCCGGATTCCTCGTCGAAGAGCGATTCCTCTGCATCAGTGATGTCTACTTGTTTTGCGCCCACAGAGTCCTCGTCCCCGACATTTGTGGGTTCCTTATCAAGTTCGGCAAGGCGATCGGATGGTACTACCCTTAGTCCGACGAGGGGACCATCTACTTGGGCATCGCACAGGAACTGTGTTCGGACGACGATCCCCGGCCCTAAGAGCGTTGTTGCCTCCAGCTATACGTCCGCGTCTAACGGCATCAAGCCATGCAAGCTCGGACATATTCCACTCTGCGTATGTCGCTATACCACTTTCATGGCTCTCACTGACGAAAAGAACTCGGATCTTAGCCAATGGCAACGTCCAAACCATTCGTGGTGTGCAGCCTCAATACGAAGAGGTATGGACGTTCAAACAAGTGGAAATCCCCGATGCAAAAGCAGCCGCGGATCCCTCCGCCAACGTTGACCAACAAACGGTCGCCAGTTTCTTGTGCCACTTCCCCAAGACGGATACAAGAATCGAAGTTGTTCGTGCAGAAGCAGTGCACGATTGCACAACGGGACAGCGAGTTCATCAGTGAGTGCTGACTTCCGGATCAGTGGCACCGAGTCCAACGCAGGCCACAGACATGGACGAACTCCCGCCCCGGCCAAGTTGCGTTCCAAGCGGCCGTATATGTCCTTCCTTTGTTGACGTTCTGGAACCCGATGAGAAGGAAGACAACGACGCTACACCCTGGGTTTCCACCGTCGGTCTTCGCAATACAGGAACTTCTTGCGATGACCCGTTCGTCACCACCAGTCGCTGTGGGACGCCGATCAAGGACCAGAGTTTTGCACTCTTCCAAGCCGTTGAGACAACATGCGACGCTGCTTGGTCCCCACCGTCATCCCCATGTCTATCCCCGTTCGCGTCACAGCACTGGGACATCATCGACGCTGACGTCACGATGCCGTTCAAGAATTCGGTGGCGATATGCGCGGAGGAAGACGTTTCGGTCTCGGTCCCTGCCGCTGGTCCTCGGAATGCGGGAACATCTTACGAAGACGCATTTATCACCGCTGATAGTAATGGATCGGGAAGCCCAAGTTTGACGCACCCGCGACCCACTGCATGTTCTGAAGCCAATCAGTCAACATACGATGTTGCTTGGATGTCGCCGCTCCCATCTCTATCCTCGTTCGCGTCACAGAATTGGGGAATGGTTGCCGAGCCCGAACAGTGCAAGAAACCGGCGACGTCGTGCGAAGACGAGGTTCATGAAGAGCAAGACTTAGTCCCCGCTACCATTCCTCTCAATACAGGAACTTCTTGCGAGGACCCATCGATCTCCGTCGATCGTGGCGGAACGCCAGTCGACAACCCGGGTTTGACGCTCTTCCAGTCCACCACGTGTTTGGGGGCCAATCAGTCAATGGATGATGCTGCTCGGTCCTTCTCGCCTTTATCCTCGTTCCCGTCACTGTACTGGAATATCTTCGCTGAGGCTGATGTCAGGCAGTCTAAGGACCCGGTGACAGTGTGCGAAGATGAAGTCCTGGAAAACGGAGATGTCGCCAATCCTCGCGATGCAGGAACCTCTTGCAAGGAGCCATCCATCCCTCTCGATCATGGTGGTGCGCCAGTCGAGAACCTAGGATCGAGACGTTCCCTCTGCCATTGGCCAACAAGCGATGTCGCTGGGTCCCAATCACCGCCCTCGTCTCTACTCGTGTTCGCGTCATCAATTGCGCAGACCCCCGGTGTCAAACAGCTCGAGATAGCGGTGTCGGGATGCGAAGATGGGACCTACTCTAGCTTGGACAACGCACCAAGATTGGCTGCCCCAAGAACACCTTTTGGTTCGCGTCAGCCTCCAGCATCTATCCCGTCTTCATGTCGACTGTTTCTGTCACCGACGCTCATGGCGGCCTTTGCAAGTCTAGCAAATCTTATGGCTGGATTGCACAGCATTCCCAAGATCGATTGCGCAAGGAAGCCGAGTCATCCGTTGACTGTCATCCCATCCCCGAAGAACGCCACTGCCTGGTCAATGACCATGCTTGCGAACCTGATGGATCGCCAGGTTTTGTCTCTCACTGGCATTTCAGAGACCAGTTCCAGAATGCGAATGACGGTCCGACGTGCTACTCAGATCGTTCAGTCTTTCCTGGCTTCCCGACGTCCGTCCCGGCCTGATACCACGAGCAAGTCCTCCAAGTCGACAGGGATCAACGCATCGCAGCTTTGGAAAATGTTCATTTCGCAGCTCGACAGGAACGCCAAGGTGCGGACGAGTCCAATGACGCAGATGGAGATCAAGTTGCAGGGTCCGCTAAAGATGGCGAACGACGACAAGACTGATCCTCGTCTTGACCGGTCTGAAGAAGCTCAGTGCGTGAGGCTCGGACCGTTCCAGTCGAGTCTGCAGCACAGAGTCGCGAGGGTACCGCTGTTTCCATTTCTTCCTGGCCTTGGTCTCCATCGAAAGTTCCGACCTTCGATACTGTTCTGTCCCTTTTCCCCAGCTCCACAGCCCTTTGGATACGAGCCACACCTTGTACCGACTCCGGACACTACCGAGTTGGTCAAACAAGCTCTACGATCGTCCATTGACCACCGTCGTGCGACATCTACGACTTCCGTGGTTCAGCAAGTCGACCGACCCAATTGTCGGCATGGTTGACCTCTGGCCTAAGACCCCTCACTCTGCATGTTCCCCAGGTGACCTCGCATGCTCGACCTCGAAGACTGCGCCCTGGTTCCCATCGACGGTGCTCTTTCCTGTCGCGCATATCCAGTCCGTTTTCCGGTTGTCCCATTCACTCCGACCTTGCAATCAGAGTACCGATTCATTCCACGACCCTTGACGCCGTCAACGCCTTTTCACTGTTACGTTCAAGATTCGCGATTACCTCCGAAATCTCTCCGAACGATCCATCGTCTGTCGTTCTGCTCCAACGACCTCCTCGCCCCTTGCAATCGCCGCAACTCCACTGGACCTAGACGATGACTCCGCGAATACCCGTCTCGCTACTACTTTCACCCTCTTCTGATGCCTGCATATATCTGTTCTCCAGTACGCCCACTTTAGGGCGCAGAGTCAGGTCGCGGGCGGTGGTAGTAACGTGGTGTTCTCGCTCTGGCCCCATTTGACAAATCTGGTGTCTGTTTGATTTTTGCGGCTCCGAATGCATTCTCAACTCGGCGACAATGTTTGGTATGGACGACGCGACAACGATAATGGAGAGTCGAGATGGTAGTCCGGATCTGCATCGTGACGGTGAACACATTTCCCCCCCGGGGTTGACGGTACTTGGTCGTCTCGTTGTCGGAGAGCCGGAAATGGCCGATGGCATGGGAACTCGGCAGGTCACGCTCGACAAGGCGCTGATGTGGAGTCTACAGGGATCTTGCCTCTTATGAGATGCTGGGGGGATATTGGATGACGATCATGGCGACGTGGAGCAGTGGCAATCGTGCTTGGCGTTCCACGAGCTTCGGTACTATGGAATCGAGGTGAGTAGTTAGTCACGTTCAGTTGTCTGGTGATCCCTTCCTCGACCACTTTACATCTCTTAGGGGCGTCGGACTTGGAGTCGAGCATTCTTTCGGTCCTGTGTTGGCGAAACACAAGTTATGTATGAAGGCGATCAACTCTGCTGTGTGGCGGGAGCGGCGACCATGTACGTCGACGACAAGGTGATCGTTTTTGGATCTCCTGGGGCTTCGGTATGGGTTTAGAGTGAGTAGCGTGCAAATTGCATCAGGTAATTGACCTCCTTTAGCACGTCGGAGACTGAGTCGAACAACCTTTCAGTCCTGTTGGCGAAAGACAAGTCATGGATGAAGGCGACGGTCTCTGTGTCGTGCGAGCCGCGATTATGTGCGTTATCACGCATCCCTTCCACACGTCCTTTGTGATAATCCCAGACTTCAGGTGTCTCAGGCGTCTTGGTCTATTTGGCATGGGCCCATTTGCCCTCGTCATACATCATTTGATCCGGTTTTGGTGCGTGCAGCCCATATATATGCCTGTATGTCTAAAGTCTTGATTCTTTGTAGCATTTTTGTGTGTATGGCGAAAGTGTCCATACCTGTATTTTTTTCTTCTCGATGGTCTCGGTCTTAGTTAGTGCGCGTGGCCCATATGCCCGCACCGTATGTATAGTATAATATAGCGTCTACGTACGCAGTCTGTGTATAGCATTGCAAGGGTTGCCAATTCAAGGTCATTTGCCCAAATCTCTTTTCGACTCTACGGCCCGTAATCAACATATGGGGTCCGAGGGTTGACAGACCTTCAGGTCTTCAGATAACAACTTGACATTGAGGACGGCCCACGTCGTTTCAACTATAACCTGCATGACTTGACACTTTGTAGCAGGGGCCCACCTGTGTTCCCTGTGCTCGAGTGCCTTGACTGGAGATGCATCCGAAATGTCCTTGGTCGCTGGTCCCAAGTACTACCCGTTTGATATGGCGTTCTGCTTCCTGATGAAGTGTGCGTTGTCAGGCATCCTTGTTCTGACGACCAGCAAAAGTAACTTAATGGGCAAACGGCTATCGTCCAAATGGCTATCCTCGGACGTACATCTTATCTTTGAAACAAATTCGAACACTTGTCGGATGTTGCGATGCCTCCCCGAGAGACAACTAGGGGGTAGAGTATGCAAGATATCCCATCATTGTCTGGTTTGCATGCGTTGAACTCTACCTGAAACACACATGTGAATGTTGCCAGGGAAGCGTCCGAGTCGACGCGAGGTAGAAATACATATCTACGAGCATCCTACATTCTGCAACATGCGGTGCGGTAAAAGACTCGAACGACCGCGGAATTGAAATCGCGCACAAGGTATTCGGAGATGTCGCTGCATACTTGATCACATGCGTGCCTTGGCCAGTCGGGCCGTTGGTTTTCTTCTTGTCACCGGCTGGATTTGGCAAATCTCAGAGGCCTGAACAGACCGACGGTATCTGTCTTTGAAATCTGGACGTAGAAGTATGCTTCAGGGTCATCAGAACGGATTCAACAAATGAGCGTGAGTTCATTGATTCATCCATGGTGTGGAAGGGACGAATGAAGTTCGTCTGAGTCAGCCATGTGTTGGCAGGCTCGCGAAACCGAGTCCGGTGACCGGACCGCTTTGAGGAAGTAGCCGAGGCGAGGCAATCCCGTCGACGCGAAACCCGCCCTACACCTTACAACCGTTTGAACTAGGTAGTACTACTGGTATGGTACATAGCAACATTCATCTACGGTATGTAGGTCGCTGCAATGAACGCGATATCGACCTGTTCATCTCATCAATCTCCTATACTGGGGTACGCTTCGAAGGCACACGAACATACCAGTGTTAGTGGTACCCACGTTTAATGAGGAGGGCGTGGTAACCTCGTGGGGAGAAAAAAAAGGCACGCTGTCTCGAGTCACAATGCCTATTATACCGCGGCTCAGCGAATGTACGCCGGTTGCAGGTCCCAAGATGAAGAAGCACTTGCCCATTGGTATGAATGGTCTCCGCGCGAGATGGGGAGCACAGGACCGAAATACCTTGGGTTCATGCATTCTTTTCTCACATTATGTATTGGACGCGGGTCCCAGCCGTGTCCTGTGATCCAAATATTGTTTCCCGATCAAACCACGTTGCGATGGTGGAATTGACTCTGGACGGGAATCCTGGGCAAGGGTTTCAGTAGACGAAGAGGGATTCAGCAGTGCAGATTTGGCTATGCACCGTTGACGATGAATCATTCATAGTCTGGCCAGGAGGACGCGTCGCCACCCAGCATGTTCTTTTTCGTTGGGTAGAGAGAACAATCATTCGAACGTCAGTCGATGAGATGAATTTTGTCCAGCTACAACGCATGTTACAACGCCAAACGAAACGTCGAGGAAAGAAAAAAAGAGTCCAGTCCACATAGATACGAGTCTACGATCACTTTCAGCGCCACACGATAGATAAATACGCATGCACACATACGCACCCAGCTAGCTCTTGCGTTTGGGCGCCTTCTCGTACGCATTCATGTCTGAGCCCGAGTCTGGCTGTTCGTGTACCGTCCCTTCTTGTCCCTTCCGTTGTACCGGCTTATGCCCACAACCGCGTCCGTGCGCATGACGAGGGTACCGCCTCGTCGGACGAGCCCGGGCATCACGATACCGCCAGCCCGCACCCCCGTCCGGCTCCGAACCGGAATCCGAGTCCGATTCGTCCGACGATGACGACGACGACTCGTCGAACGGCCGCGGCTTGTGGTATATACAGCAAACTAGGTCGTCCATGTCGGTCAGCCATCTTGATCATGGGTGGGTACGCACTTTTGGATTTCTTCTTGCCACAGCCTTCGTTGTCGACGACGTCAGTGTCCCAGGCAACACGCTGGCGCGTGCGGCGCTGTGCACCGCGGAGCTTGAGCACGCCGATGGCGGCGTTGGGGTCTCCTGCAGAGGCATCGCCGCCACCTGAGGCGTCGTCTTCTGGACGGCATTGGGTATCGCGAAGGGTGATCGTGCGAGCACCGTCAGCGGGTGCAGACGTTTGTGGTCTTCGAGATGTTGTGGTGTTCATTGGGGAAAGAAAGTTGATTAGTCAGCAGGGACGCAGAGTCTAATATATCCCGTTTGATTGTCATGTGTAGCTATTACAGCGAGATCCGGTTTTTCTTAGTGTTTACAAGGATGAGTGTGGAAAATGCATGAGTACGAAGCGGCTGTCCGAAACAATAAAGATGCAGATTATGTGAAAAAAAATGATAATGCAATCAACGCTCGACGTTGGATGGAACCGAAGGAGAGTCAAAGAAGGACAAGTGCGTAGAAAGCAAAGGAAAAGGCACTTGATCATAAAGGAAGCGGCAACGGATCTTTACCCGTAAACCACCCTGTAAGTGTGACACGTCACGTCAGCGTCGACCGAGGCAAGCGAACACGAGCCACGACGTACCCTCTGGCGGTCGTTGATACCGGCTTGAAATCCGTTCGTCCGGACTGGACAAAGTGGCGAAGGACGTCTGCCCAGTCATCCCTCGGATCCCAGGTGATCTTGCTTGGTGGGTCGACTTCCACGGGCATGACCTGACTGATGCCACCACATTGCACCAAAATGACCAACGTTCCGATGCCGCCACTCCGGCGACACCGCTCCTCTCTCCGATCAATATCTGCGGCAACGAGAGGATCATGACTGGTCACATATGACCTGGGCACGATGTGCGTTCCTGCCACCGAGAATCTGGAGAGATCCGAACGTGTGAGGAAAAAACAGGCAACACGAGGCGCGGTTACTAGACAACGTACCGGTAGAGTGGCTCAGCATGGGGATTATAACTAAGCTCAACGAGAAGGGCGTTTTGCCGGATGTTGGCAGGAAGGCGCTTCAATTGAAGCGCTTGGAATCCTGCCCATCCGAGCAGGGACGAATGCGTCGAGGTGAATTTACGCAAATGTTTGACCAAGTTTTCGTCGGGGCAGGTGGCGTTCACGGCCTGTTGTTTTGCCCCTGAGACTTGGGCAGCCGTATGCTGGCAGATAGCCTTGTGAGAAGGCCAGTGCGATTTCTGACAATCGGGCGACTATGGAGATAATGTGAGCACAGGTGTAGTGCTGACTCATGGGCGCGATCAAGAACGTACGCAGTATTGAGTTGTCATCTGTTGCAGAACGTGGTCAGATATGGATCGCATGCGATCATATCGCAAGAGGGGAGACTTACGCAGCCACCACAATAGCGGAATTTCTGCATCGATGGGTTCTCGATCGCACCACAGTTGTCGCAAATGCGATACCCACGTTGCTTTGGAGCGGGGTGAGTGGGAGGGGAGTAGTAGTTGGCTGCAGCGGGTGCCATTTGGTCAGATGGAGTGATGTCAGGCTGCGAATGACTCGAAGAGAATGATGTCGAACCTCTGCCATTGTCTCGAGTGTTTTATAGCTGGAGGGAGTGATCGCTGTGTCCATCTTGGGCCAACCCGTCAAGAAGCGCATCTGAGACCACGGTGGAGAACAAAAAGGCCATCCGAATTTTTTTTGTTCAATTGGAAACTGAAGCAGAACACGGCAAAGTCTTTTTGTGTCGGTAGTGAGGGACTACATTACAGAAGGTCACAGACAGACAGATACGCGGCTTCTTGAAAGCAGAACACAATAAAGGAGGGAGAAACTGGCAAGATACAATTAGACGAAAAAGGAAATAAAGCGGGGGGCGACAGTTTCTCCGATCCCACGTCACACACTGCCGGCACACTCTAATTGTTCACCAATTGTTGGCCAACTCGTCTCATTGCTTTCCCATATCATGAGACGACGATACCACCGGACCTATGGACAAAGCCGCAGCTTCATGGGGCTGTCCCATGAAAATTTAATCTTGCGCCTGCCCCAATCGAGAAACCTCAAAGAAGATGATGTTCCCGATTTCGACTGGCCCGTACATATCCACCGTCTTGCCCTGGATCCATCCTTCCAGGAATAGCCTGTCTATTTTATTGTTCACCAAGCTGTGTACTAAACCTTATTCACCGTGTGATACGGCCACCCTTTTCCCGTCATACTTGTGCTGAGCCGCCCTGTCCAGCCATTCCTCTCAGTGACGAGCCGAGTCTATTCGTCGATGGAGTGGCCTTGCTGAGAAAATACTCGAGTAGTTACGAGTCTCTTGACGCGCGATTCATTGCGTCTCTGGATATGGACGCCACTGTTCGTCAAAGGAACGACATCGAGTCAATTGATCGCAAGCGTCGAGGAATGTTTACATCGCGAAGCATACTTACCCTCTTACGCTAAAAGTTGCCGATCTCAACGTTATGCTCGGACACCAGCCCGATCGGACTCCCAAAGCAAGTCATCTCTGCCTGTGTAGGAACTGGAAGCACTGATCAATACGATCGACGTCGAAGCTCGGTCGTGTCAGATTGAATTGATCACCGTCGAGAGCCGATCCACAGCGGAGAGAGAGCCACGCGCTCGAACCCGCGTTGGCTGTGCCGTCGGAGTGCCTTGGCTAATTGTTCTACGACGGGACATGCCAGCTATGTATACATGTTTGCTTCGAAGCGTGAGTTACAACCCCCCGCTTTCGAGTTTCCTTACTTTGACAGCTCTTTTGTGGTACCATTCGCAACGCTCCCCGTGGTAGTTCTTCGCCCGGCAAGGTTTAGCGTGGAGAGGCGATCTACAAAAGTGCCGACCCGACGCGGGGTGACGCAAATACCGTCATCAGCTGTTCCGATACTCGGAAGCGTGTCTTCGCGATGTAGAATATAACTGCCCCTTGATTTGGGAATACCGAGAGGTGACATGCCGTCAGGAAGGACGGATGCGTCAAAACCATCAGGAACTTGAAGGACCGCACCATTAGGCTTCGAGAGAATGCGTCCGACGTTTGTTGTTTTGATGGATGGAGCGGATGGCCATCGGCAACGCGGTGGACTGGAACGATAATTCAACCACTGATCAGCGTCGACTGCATGAACGAACGCACGAGGTAAAGTAGACCATCATTCAGACGCAGGAGATTTGGTGGAGTGAAGCTGGCGTAGAATGGAAATAGTGTGAAACATGACTTACCCATCTGGCTTGCACAAACTGAAAATTTACATAGATTCAAGCAACCGTCACGTTCTTGTATGTGAAAAGTTTGCCCAGGTTGAACGCGAACCGACCAAAGGTACGGGGGCACAGCCACTTCATGATGACAGCTTCTCGGCCGGCTTTCCGAATTTGGTCTAGGTCTATTATAAATGTGTCCATGATCAGCGGTCCTGTACATTCAGAGTTCTCCTCAGCTTTCACTGGGTTCGTCGAACTTAGAAATGTTATCTTCTAATCACTTCCTCAGCCAGCCTCGTCTCACCTTTATCGTCGGTGGAGCGGACGACGGCTTCGTTGACACCACCACTCTTGCCGCACATGATTTCGACGTCGATACACGGACCGGCTTCATGCCTCCAGATCCCCCCATCAACCGTCTACCCGTAGAATGGGAGCCGTGGGAGGCACTCCTCAACCAAGCCTTGTCGATGAAACTGCAGCTTGCAGTGAAACCGGCTCTCGCTGAAGACGACATGGCACGTTCTGCAACATGGCGGGAATCCGTGCGCGAAAACGTGAGTCGTGCTTGCTTGTTCCCGCGTACGTCGACTTATCTTGCCTTGCATTCGAACCAGTTACCCATCCTCTCAACAAAGGCCCTGGCGGCATCCGAGCTGTTACTTCGGCGAGCCCATCATGTGCTGACCTTTATTATGCACATCTACATTCACACCCTCCCGCTGGACGCGGAAATCCGCATCCCACCTAATCTTTCTATTCCCCTCCTCGAGGTTTCCACCCACCTCCAGCTCCCACCGGTTGCCACATATTCCGACACCGTTCTCTATAACTGGACTCTCATAGACGAGACGATGCCTCCCGCGCTAGATAACATTCGCAGTCAAGACCTCCTCACGGGCACAAACGACGAACAGGAGTTTTACCTTGCTTCCTCGCGCATCGAGATCAGGGGTGTGGAAGCCCTCGAACTCATGCGTGTGACCATGGATGAGACGTTCGTCAGTGACGACATCGCCATGCGCCGGATCACAGGATACCTCCGCCAGCTTGCCTTCGTCGTGGACGACCTGACGACCATTCTGCTCAACGTGCGTCAGGGCTGCGATCCAGACTTCTTCTATCACAGCATCCGACCTTGGTTTCGCGGCGAGGACTCTGACCCGATGAATAGACACTGGGTGTTTGAAGGGCTTGATGAACATCCCGAGTTGGAACCACCGACTGACTTGTCCGGCCCGAGCGCCGGTCAGAGCACGTTAATCCACGCTCTTGATATTTTCCTTGGCGTGGACAGTTTGCCTGACGACAGGTGGTCGCTATTGCGCCGCATGCGGATTTACATGCCCAGGCATCATCGCAATTTCCTGCGCCATCTCACCGCTAATCCGAGGCCGTTACGCGACTTAGTGATGGAAGGAGACTCGAAGCTCGTGGAGGCGTACGATGAAGCGGTGGGTGCCGTCAAACGGTTTAGAGATGCCCATATTCGTATCGTTGCGACATACATCATCGGACCAGCGAGTCGGGAGAGAGGGGCAGCGAAGGAAGTAGACGATGCGGCGTCGAAGGAGAGTAGACCGCCGTTAAAGGGAACTGGAGGGAGTCATTTAGTCCAGTTTCTAAAGGGAGTGAGGGACAAGACCACGGAGGCTCTAGTTGGCGCATCGTCAAAACACGCGCCACTTTGATTGTAATCGCGTTAGAATAGAAGCGATGTTTCCTCTCATATTCAGTATTGAGTACACTGGGGGAAAACGAGTGCTAGCCCTCAACCCTGGCACGAGTCCAAGGTCAGCTTCGAGCATATTTCAACCCCGCTTGCAATGGTAGTGCGATTCTGTAGACTGTGGGTGGACGTTCTGAGTGAGTAGAAATCTCGTCGGCGCATAAGATGGCCACCTACGACTACCACGAAACAGCATAACCATTCAGCCAACTTAGTTATACATAAGAACGATCGGTCAAAGTGTGCCGCGCTCTTCTTGTGGTTCCATGGGTTGTACACAGGGTAAATCCGTGGTAGAATGTGGCTGAGTATGGCACGGATGTACTTTCAATGTTTGAAGCGTACAAAGTCATACTACGGGCACGTTGGCACGCTCCAGTGAGATCAAAGAAACACCAAACAAAGAGGCGAAGACATACTTGGTCGAATAAAGGTACGCGTGGATCTACAGTTGATCAAATCACTTTGACGGCCACTGTCTCGCAAGGCGCCATGACAGTGTAGGAATCTTGTCAGCATTCTTCACGATCACTGCGGTTGGCGAGAAGATACGATTCGGGTGCCAGATGCAGTGTTGAAGGGCTGCGGTGCATCCGAGTACTATGGCATGACCAGGTAGACGGACGCGCAGCGTTCAACTTGCCGCTCGGCGTGGATCTCTCGAGGCGTTTGAAGTATTCTAAGCTAGAGATGTGATACTCTGAAAATGTTGGCGTTCGCTCCCATAAGCGCGAAGAAACGCCCAAGGCGATGACGTACCTGGTTGAATAACGCTGACTGGGTTGATCAACAATCATATTGTCGCGTAGCACAGACGCTTGTCACTCCCTTTCGCTCAGAACGTCAGTATGCGACAACAGCGAATTTGAACCTCTCACTGAAGACGCGAGAACATTCGGTATTGGAGTGGTTGCTGTGCGCTTGGGGTCATGGTAGATAGAGGTCCGTTGGGTGACCATGTCGCGTGGTGCGAGCGCCGAGTTGTGGGTTGCATCCTGATTCATGGGGGGGCATAGTTTCGCGATTTGGTAGGTTGTCGATGCTGCTGACGCTTTCATTGCATCGACCTGTCAGTGCCCGTGACTGAGTCGGACTCGCCCTGTGACGAGGACTAGCACGAACTTGCCTGGGTACTACTGGTTCAGAGCTTACGTGGCTTTGCTCTCGGGTGATGCCAGTGCGGATCCAAAGGGGGTCGAGGCTACTTTCGGTCAAACCTTGTCCTAGTGTGGATTGAACCTGCGCCACGAAAGCATGCCTCGAGGTTGACCCTTTCATTCTTATCATCTACGGCTGTCATCTGACCACGACGTTTGAAGGCTCTTACTCGACGACTCGATCATCGTCGGCGCGATGCCTGGTCCAGGAGCGAAACAGAAAAAGAAACCATCTCGGAACAACGCCACCCTCAGTGCGGCTCCCTCTCCTGCCATTCCGACGGAGCTCCTCAATAGCTTGAATGCTCTATCGAACGATGATTGGGACAAGGTCGCCAAAGTCCTGTGCGACCACTTCAAGTTGCCTGGTACGTTTACATCTTGTTTTCCTAGCGTTGCATGGTACTGACTGATCGCCGGCGTCAGACCTCGGGACCAGAAGCGGGCTGAAGAAAGTATATCTCAACTTTTCGCGAATTTCCAAGCAAATCAATGATACCTACGTTGCGCATGAGGCGAACGAGCTCATTCGAGGGGGCATCGTCGCCATCTACGTTAAAATGTGTGCAGACTCCGTCATTAGGAACATGCTATTTCGTCACGGTAATTGTCCATTTAATTTCCAAACGATAACTGACCCGTTTTTCCAGGTCTCCTCGACAAGGTTATCGCCCTCATCAATAAGCCAAACACTCGTCATCTCGCTCTCAAGGCCCTGACCACCGTCACCCAACATGGCGGTTCTGACATTCGCAAAGGGATCTTGCTGCTGGCGCCCGTCATAATGAAGCTTCTTCAGGACCACCCAGACGACTTATATGCTGCAGAATTGGGTATCTCGACAATTGCGCATGCCGTTGCTTGCACTATCGATGAAGCGCAGAAACCGGGGGCGAACTACGTCAAAATCCTCCAGCTCCCTAAGCTCGTCCCCCTCATCCTCACCTTTGTAGGAAAGCCGGAGGCTTCATTGCCGCTCCTCCACCATGCCCTCGAGTTTTTCGGAAATCTCACGCAGCATTGCCCTCAGGATTGTTTGCAATTACCCGACATGGTCGACTTCCTCATTGCGTGTATCCGCAGTGCTGATCTACACTCTCGCTTCTATGCGCTTGGCGCTGTGATTCGTTTACATCCCACAAAGCCAGAAAGGCTTGTCGGTGACCCGAACGCCCTAGTTGCTGCCATGCGACGCGGCCTCCCCAATCATCTTGCCGACCTCCTTGTCGATTACGGTCCCATGAGCTGCGAGTCGACCCTCACCCTCCAGTCTTTAGCTGACTACCAAAAGGCGATGACGCAATGCTTGGAGGACCACGATCTTTATAAGCTGGGGCTCAGACTTGCCGAACTCATTCCTCGCAACGAGTATGCCATCAGTGAAGGCGGCTTTCAAGTCATCAACGAGCGTACGGGAAGACCCGAGTTCGCGGACGTTGGTCTCCCTTTTAAGATGTGGGTCGATGCGCTGCCAATTTGTGCCAAGGTTATTCGCGAACGGGGAAAGCCTGGAGAAGGAGACCTCGCCGACATGCTGGACATGAAGTATTTCGTTATTCGTTCTCGTATCTCCGAGGCGATCGAGGTCGCTAAGAAAGGGATCGAGCACAATCCCAAGTTACCATATTCCTATTACATCATGACGCTCGGCGAGGACGAAGAAGTAGGCTTGCGTTGTGCGAAGAAGGGGCTCAAGTGCAAGAATATGACACCGTTCGTGAACCATGCCCTTCGGGCCCGTGCCACTGAGATTGCAGCGAATTTGGCCCTATGTCGCATGCAGGTCGCGGCCGTAGGTGATGAGAAATGGGAACAGGGTCTGGCGTTCATGAGCAGTGCCCTGGACGATGCACGGATCTATCTTGCCCAAGCACCACCCGACATGCGTCATCGCAGGAACATCTTGTTCTGGTGCATGTTACTGACCCTCGCGGAGAAGGGTCCGGAACTGTCCGCTGACCTCCGTGAACTCCAGGTATGTTCGTACTCCCCTCTTCCCACATCCCACACTTCTCGAGATCTCACAAGCCCTGTCCATGCAGAAGTACACTGACATGCTCAAGATTGCCAACGAGTTTGCCACCCAGTTTGGTGTCGTCTTGCCTAAATGTCAACTTCGCTTCTCATATGAGCACATTTTCTCTCGCTACACTGCTGCCACCAAGAAGTGGGATGCGACTGCCGCACGGCTCGACACCCGTAGCATTGACGAATACATCCTTTCACGCGACAAGGCGGAAGACAGACTGGCAGCATGGCTCCGGGATGTCCAAGACGAGGATGGGAACGATGTGGATAGCCGGCCATCCAAGAGGTCATTGCACCACCGGCAGCTAAGGAATAATCAGCTGGAGTTGTACCGATGTTCGTGGTGTGGAAATCCAAGTGCTGTATTGCGCAAGTGTGGTGGATGTGAAGAGACGAGGTAAGACTGTAACATATCATGGATAGGACATGGCTGATCAAGTGGATGGTGTAGATACTGTGATACTAGCTGCCAGAAGTTGGGATGGTCAGAGCACAAGTCGGTGTGCAAGTCTCGCAAAGATGTGAGTTCATTGGCCTAACTGGAAAGGAGGTAGTAGTTGTAGTTACCTGTCACTCATGTGTGGTGATTTGAGTGCCACGAGTTGCCCGTACAACAGAATGGCATAGGTGTCCAGTCCTGGAGTAGGCTGGGATGTTCACCACTGGTAATGGTATGGTCAGAGTCAGAACATTCAGTGACTGCTGTCACATGTTGGACCATTCTGGTTGCTGAGCATGCCAGGTTGTCTTGTCACAACATCACACAACTAACTAGTTCATCCTTTGATCACTATCTGACAAACATCTGGCTCATTGGGTAGCAGAAAACATCTGTTGTCCAGAGAAAAATACCATCATCAAGTCGACAAAAGGTTAATGTAGGAGCAACGATGAACTCACTTGATCATCCGATGATGATATTGGCTTGGAGGGCATTGCCGGTGGCAACCATGAAATTGACCTCAAACTTGGTGCCAACAGTGCTCATGATGCTGTATTGAGTGAGTGTCTTCTCTCTCATGTAGGAATGGGGGCCATTGTTGTAGTACTGAGGGTGGATGACAAGCGCCATCTCTGCGGGCTGAAGCCCAGTGACCATGTCACACCAACGGTTGTAGTTGTGCATGCTGATGGTGACCGTGATCAGCTCACCCCTGTCTGACATGAAACGAAGGACACCAGACGTGCTGCTGCTGCCCATGGTGATGGTTTGGATGTCATCGGTCTTGGACCATGTGCCGCCGTTGGCAAATTGAAGGATGGTCTTCTCGACAATGCTGAAGTTCCCATGATCAGGGTTCGTTTTGGTAGAAACGTAGGGTGATGCTGTGCGACATGGTGGATGACTGCTAAGTACACAGTGGGGATTCAGTGGGGTCGTACGCAAGGGAGGATGAAGAGAGACCCATGTTGTTGGCAGTTGGTCTGTTGTGAGAGCTTGATGATACTCTGTGGCATGTGGGGGGGATTATATACTGACGATGGTGTCTGAATGTGGTTTTCAAACCTATGCAAGTCTGTTTAGGAGGTTATCTGACGTTTGGCCATGCTAGTAGCCAACTTGCCTCTCCCCAAAAAATTGGGGTCGTGAATGCATATTTCATATCCATCATCTTCTGACGCCAGATGCGGTCATCACTTTGGGTGTTAGTGCAGTGGAGTTACAGAGCTGACAGTTGAAGAACCTGCTTCACTACCGCATTACTTGCACTAGGTGCAAACATGGTACACTATTTCAGCATACATTGATGTTCGTTTACCCAGGACTCGGATACTCACCTTTCAAGGGAATATGTGTGGAAGCCTTGGATTTCTATGACGTGCGCTCAGTTATTGTGTGTGCATTACATGACTTGAAGTCACTGGGTACATGTGTTGGATTAGATTCCACAAGGTCTTGTCTTGAGTTGTATGATTGCACCAACCTACCAAGGCCACAATCGTGATTTGACCAGGTTCATCTCTGCCTGTTGATGGTTCTGAGTTGGATGGAAGAACAAGTTGGGCACGGTACTAGCTGACATGTTCTCATCTCATCACAGACTGTTTATTAGATCATAATCCTCACCACGAAGGATCAGTGTACAAGGGAGATATGCTGTCTTCCTTGTCACCATCTTTGGCTATGCCACCCTTCATCTCTTGTCTGTTTCTGCCAATTTGATGGGTGTTATTGATGGTGGAATGGAGCCTTATGCAGTTACCATCATCTGCAGTACATGTCCCTTTTTTTGTATGTCATATACAGATGGTATGGGTGGATGCGAGATGGCTGCACTGGGCTATTTACTGTAGATGACAAAATGACAAGTTGGCTTTTGATGATTGAGGGGGAAATTTTGATGCAAAACAACATTACAACTCAGATGGACTGCGAGATGCATCCATTCCATCCCTGCTTTCTTTATGACCCAGCTCTGAATCTAGGGGATGGCTCATGGGCATACATAATTTCAACAATTGTGACCATGTTTCTTTTCTTGTATAAACTTGGACTTATCTTTCCTTTTCTAAATGATGACTCATCCCTCCACAACTTGATACCTTTTATCACTTGCTTTGTCATTGTTCTCCTTCCATATTTCTAGAACCTTCCAGCCCATTACATCTATTGATAGCATGGTTCTCACTCATGCTGACTTAGAGTCACATGACCATTCTATGATATTCTATGACCTTCCACTTCTGCTTAGTCATAGAACCCTGTAACATTATATAAAGCCCTGGGATCCCTTTGGTGTTTCCTCAGCTTGGGCTCCTAGTGATATACTTATTTCCTCCTCAGCTCTCGTCTCTCTAAGTCTCTGTCCTACTTGTTGAGTGGATGCTTCGCTCTTGACCCTAGGCTGTCTGTCACAGTGTGCACAGACCCTTTGACCTCCTTGTCATTTGACTATCTCAAACCCTTGACTCTACGATGTCTATGTCTAGGACCTTTGACCCTGAACCCTTGATCCTTGTCTGGGCTGCACTCTCACTAAGCATAACAGACCAGCATTCATCAACCAAAATCAACATTGTGGACAACCACCACAAGTTACAGTTTTTCTCCACAGCATTGTACAATAGTCACAAACTTGAAGAATCTATGGAATCAGCAACCAAGGAATCATACAGGGTGGGTGCCAGGGCAGCAGGGTGGCTTGTATTGGCTAAGGATGGATAGGATGTCATAGCTACAGTGCTATTGTATGTGCTAGAAAGCCATAGAATTGTATGATTTTTGGATGGAAGTGAACAGCAAGAGCAAGCTGCTCACTTATATGATTCAGAAACGAGCCATTGTATGATGACACCTATTTCTGATGTGAGTGTATGAAAATTTACATGTTGATGCACACAGACATACACTCAGTACAGTATGCCACCCATTGGGATTCATATTCAGGTGCCAGACTTAGACTGGTGACTGGTGACCGAAAAAGGCAATGTGCAAGCTTGACAGCATGGCAGTAGCTTGCCTCTTCTAGACAACTCTGCTTCAATACCCCACTGCCTAGCATCCATATCTAGATGGGCCCTAAAGAGTCCACTAGTACCACACTAGCACTCACATCTGAGTCAGATGCCCTTGGAGTTAAAGGACTGGCAAATATGCCAGATAATTCATTCATATGATTCATGCTTGTTCCTTCTTATATCTTTGTTGAAGAAACCCTCACTGCTCAAAAGATGGCTGATGTAGAACAGCATCTGGCCATTTTTGAAAAGGGGGTTGATGCTCAAAGAAGCAACATCAAGGATCTTCAAGACCAAGTTCACAATGTCCAGGAAGCCTATGTAAAGAAACTGATCTTGAGAACAAAACTCAGACCTTTGAGTGTTACACTTAGTGAGAGCATAGCCCAGACAGAGATCAAGGGTCTAAGGCTGGGGGTCCTAGACATAGTATGTTGTAGGGTCAAGGGTTCAAGGTATTTGAATGACTAGGGACTAAAGAGACAAAGGGGTCTGCACACACTGTGACAGACAGCTAGAGATCTAGAGCAAAGCATCCACTCAACAAGTAGGATGAAGACTTTAGAGAGGCAAGAACTAGAGGGAAGCAAAGGATATACAGTATATCTGGTTATAGGTACAAGTGTTCATAGAGATCTTAGTAATACAAGACAAGATCAGGAGAGGAGACTGGGGAAATCAAGAAAGAGAACTATTAGGGAATCAAGAAAGAAAGCAAGAGAGATCAAGAAAGAGATCAAGGGAGAATAGAGAGTACAGTAAGAAATGGTAAGACTGTGGAGGAAATGATGACTAGGCAAGTGAGTAGTAAAAGGAACTTGGATAAGGGAAGGTGTCATCATAGTGGAAAGGAAAAGAGAATGTCCAGTTGTGAGTGAGAGTGAGCTATAGGAAAAAGAATAGACATAGGTAAAGGATTGTAACATTGAGAAGATCTTCAGAGCATGGAGGAAAGACTGTCAAAGAGGCTGGGAAAGGTTGATACAAGGTTGGAGAATGTAGATACAAGGCTGGGGAAAGTTGAAGATCAGATAAAAATTTTGGAAGAATTGCAGGTGGGATTTTTTCAAAGTGGCTTCAAATTTTTGGAATAAGCTCAAGTCAGTAAGCTAACATTCATACACATATGATATATTACTGTTAATGAAGTGATACCAGGTTGAAAGAGCCTGTTCAGGATGCAGAAGTGAGTGTCTAGCGCCACCGAAGCCCCATGTGTGTCTGTATGTTTCCACTTAGTCAGTACTTGCCATACATACCATTTTTGAGCTTGTTCTTCCCCAGCTTTGAGCTGGTCTTTTGCTAAGTACAGTATTGTTCATGTTTCTTCCCTGTGTACAACAATATTTTGCTAGTGAGCAATATATGATTTGTGCATTTGTGCACACACAAATGGTCTGACTGCTAGGTGAGCCCAACTTTTGACATACTGTGGCTGACACCCTGCACACACCATTCCACAAGCTGTACATTTATAGGGTCATTTCAGAATTAAGTTTCAAACTTATGTAAATGTACCTTTGGATGCTCTTCCAGAGCTGAATGGCACAGGCTTTTGGTGGAATGACCTACCATCATCAGGTGAGCCTCTTCATTTTGAGCCATTTAATTGCACACCTACAGTCAAATTCCTAGTCACTTTGAAACCTTCCACTGAAGCCTCTACAGAAGAAAGTAAGTTTCCTGTCTCCTGCAACACATGATATGTCCAGTAATATTGATCATTTTCTGGCTTTTGGTCTCTTTAAGTGCTGCCACCCCTTCTGAAGGTTCTGATCAGAGTCAAGAGACCTCTCTAATGGCCACAGGTCCCAGAGGAACAAGTGAGACTTCTACTTAGTATTTCTTATGGGAATTATTAACATAAAAAAAGCTTTCAATGAAGACACCCGTTTCTGATGACCCTAACAACGGTAGAACTGTCTCTGATCCTAAGGGTAAGAGATGAGCATCACTGAGAGACATATCACAACGCCCAAAGAAGAAGGTCATTTTGTCACTGCCAAGTAAATATTTGAAATGAAATGCCACTGAGATACTGTTACGGTTTTCATGACGCTACGTTAATTTTTCTTCTTTGTCATCATTCGGACTCTTTTCTCTCCTCACGATGGGACAGCCCCCATCCGATATCTTCCGATTTCACCCTACAATGTTGTATTGTCACTCGGCGACTCTTTCCGAGTATGACTTCCGTTCCGTCCCGTTCGCTGCTCCTTCCGCTCTTCCTGACAGCGGGACTCCATTCCCTTTCCAATTCTTCTTCGTCCGTATCGTTCCAACTCACGGAACACTTACCTTTCCTATGGGACCCGATGGTCCGTGCTGACTTTCACATCGTATAAATACTCGAGCCTTGTATAGTAGAAAACCCAATCTAGTTCTACGCAAATAATACCGCGTTTACTGGAGTCTTCGCTCGAAGTCCCTTCTTCTCGCTCGACTTCTCTTCTCTCTCCCTTAGCGAAGAACTAGGACTTCGCGTCGTCACAAGAGGACCCTTTCCCTAGGGTTGAGTGCGACATCGTCGACTTCGCTCTGCTTAAGTCGACGACTATCAAACAGAACACAGCTTCCTCTTTATCACGCCCTC
>JBBPLG010000190.1:0-35583 GCA_038089695.1 Xanthoconium separans | reverse complement strand
AGGCGGAATCTGATAGAAGATGGAGAATCGGAGAACGACATATTAAGGTCGAGGATCTTATCCTGGTATCCCTCCACCACGTATCGAAAGGTAGTTGGCAGCCACAGCTTCGCCTTCGCCGTCAAACATCTATATTCCCTTATCGTCCCGATGGATTTGTTCTACCAAACAGTTACTAGGAGATTGAATTTTCTTCACGTATCAACCTGACCCACTAGTTCGTTCATTACCTTTTTTCATGTATCGACGTTCCTTTTCTGCAGGGTAGTGGTCCATCCACTTCTTACGTATTTGGACTTTGGAAATTGGAAGTGCGTTTCAAGATGATGTATTTACACCGGACAGTTGAGGACTCCATTGGAGTGATCGACTACAGAATGTTTTTCTACCACTACCGAAGCTCTGACTGGTGTCGAAATTTGTCATCGATCCGGAGAAGTCTGGCTGGCCGAGCGGGGGGGCGGGTTATCAGCAAACCATAAGTGCTGAATCAGTGCTGAATGAGCAGACTAAGCGTCGCCTACCCTTTTTTAGAGTCGCTTATGGGCATTTTGGCCGATGGGAGATCGCAAAAGTGTCGTTGAACGAGTACGTTACTTTGCACTTTGCACTCCAGCCTCCTGCTTGCAGGTGCGCAGCACCTTTGCCCGGGATGAAGAACGGCGAATTCGAGTAGAGCACTTTGCACAGCGCTTGCACGAGTCGCCTGCCAGTTGTGCGCGTTGCAGAAGACTCAAACTTGGGGTATGTGCTTGAGCTATTAGTATTCGTGAGTGTTTCCATTATGCTTATGTCCCCGGATACTGTCGTCTCCCTACATGGATATAAAACTTTCCGGCCGAGACGCAGATTGATAACTGGGGTTATCCACAGCACATATCATTCTGATTCGTAGCGGGGGAATAATCCACGGCGCCCGACGGATCACTGAAGTGGCCATCGCATCATATGGCCGTCTTGGTAAGGGGATGCACCAAGGCTATGCGATCAAGAGGAGGGACAATATTGGTTCGAAGATGCCGGTTACTAGTACCCCGAGTAGGCTAGTGTTTGCCTAATCGAGCTAGCAAAGTTCGACGACTGGTGAGCAGTTGCCGCACGGTTCCTTCGATTAGATTGACTACCCTTTGGTCTCTGAGTGTTGGTTCTCTGGTTTGGGTGATTCATTTCGAGATGACTTAGGCTCTAGGCGCTTGAAGAGCCCTCGATTCGCGTAGCACGCTGTCCGACATAACGAAGAGATCCACAATAATACTTGTCATGGACCCCAGAATATGAATACAGCCAAGCTGTGAAGCAAACGGAATGACTACCAGACGGGTTAGCCGGGTCGACAACATTCGTGAGTAGCTGTGTCTTACCAGCTCACTGTAATACATCAATTAGGCTCGTGATAATGATATTGACCTGGACGACGAGAAAATTTGGTCCACAGGATGGCTGTATGTTACATGCGCGCCCACACAATGTAACTCCAAATGGTACCGACTCAAATCGGAAGGTCGATCGAACATCGAAACAGAACTAGGAATGCTCTACGCGGACAATATACATGTCAAGTGTTCTAGGTTTTCTGACAGATGATACAGTTCTCCGCTACTGTCAGTACCTGACTTTTCGGGGCAGGACGTCGAACGGGTGAGTTATAAGAGTTCGTGGTAAATTCCCTCACTGGCCCCTGCACTTCCATTCCGTCTATTTTTATGTGTGATCATTCATCTGCATCAAGCATTGTGTACTTGAATGGTATACAAAATTGCCCCTTCTTCAATCCCAATCTCGGGCTATCCACTGAAACATCACCATTGGTGCAATGCTTTCCCTTGAAATTCCTTTCAACGAGTACTGATGCCTGCATCACAGAATCTGCTCCCCCCGAACGAATACTTCCCTGGGACGGATCCTCGACTTGCCTTTCCTCTACCAGACTCTAGTACCAGTATTGAGGCGACTCCCGATAACAGCCACATCCAACCCCGATGGCACGCATCATTCACGGGACGGTGTGCCTTTCGTGAACAGAATGAACCGACTGTTTTGGACCACAGCGAAGTGTACGCGATCGGCCTTCCAACGAACGATCACCCTGCCTTGATGGCTCCGACATTTCACCAGAATGAGTTCCCAGCGGCTGAGGTTAGCCACGACGAAATACATCCTATAGACCACTCATTTTTGGTGCTCCCCCAGATCCAGCATGATCAATCTGAAATTTCCCCGCTCTCTAGCTCAGGTTTCCCCGGAGAGCTCGAGAGAGGGACCTCGGAATCTTTCTCGCAAGTAGGAACTTTCATATTATTAAAAATTGCTCGGTCATTTACAGCCTTGCAGTCGAGCAGTCGAAACCCCTCTCAAGAGTGTTATATTCTGTGGAAGAGCATACCCATAGAAGCCATCGTCGTCACTGGGTCCAACGAATTCGTGCCCCAAAAACTGTATAAGCCTTACACGGAGGCAGACAAGGAGCGGTACCTTGAGCGAGCCACTCTCTCACCGCCGATCATTTTCTTGACAAAGGAGCCATTCGAGTGGGGCATCTCTCTTGAGAATGTGTGTAACGGAAAGATGCAGCATCTTGTGGATAAGGACGAACCCGTCTTGCAGGATTGTGGACCGTCCATATCCATTAGGATCAACGTGAGTGAACCACAACCGAGTAGGACATGGATAACGACCTTCGTTCACCAGTGGCCTGGATATCCCTCATTCAAACGTCAAATCTCATCACGAAATTGGCGCAAGATGAAGGGACCGATTACGAAAGCAAAGCTCGCACAAAACTTGGCAAAGACTACATGTCGGTTCATTGAGGTAGGCTGGTCTCGTGAGGAAATGCAAATCGAGGCTCAAAGTTGACTAGAAAATGTCGAAAAAACCGTTGGAAGAGGGTGCTGAGAGGAGCTGGAAAGTGGGCCCCCGGCACATCAAGATGGAAGATTTAATTTTAGTCAGCCTTCACCACGTTAGCCAAGGGAGCTGGCAACCACAATACCGCCTGCGGCGTGACGCGGAATGACCACGGTGTTGTGTGGTCTTCAACTGGAAACAAGATGAGCATAGTCATGATTTCGTCGTAGGAAACAAGGACATCAAATGTTGTATGTACTGGATTCAGATACCAGCCTTTGTACACAAGCAGTACCACGTACGCTTATCTCTTTGTATTGACTTTTTGGGCCGTTAGCTTGTTCCACCTCAACAACAACACGCTTCAGCAGACCAGCCATAAAACCTGGCCTCTGGGTCTGAACATTAGTCACTCTTTTTGGGTCCTTCGATCCCAACCATCCTGTTGTATCCGTATCTGAATCTTCACTGTATCAATTATCCATCCTTTACCATGAACCACAGCACAGTCGCTATCGCCATCGTTCAACACCAGGTGATGGTCATCCAAGGTGAGGCGCACCATCCAACGTTCAGTTCCATCCTTTTCCCTGACATCCAAACTGTATCTCGAAAGCTGCACGGTCTCACACTCGCCGTGACCACTGGTTGGACGTATATACCTACACGCCATTCGGCGAACGCCTCTTTCTGGCATCACCTGTCCCGCAGGCGCGCATCGCGCCGTCCGACTTGCTCGTCGTCTTCCCTTTTCGTACCCCCACTTCAGACATGATCGAGCTCCCCACAAAAGCCTATCAAGAGTACCTTGAGCTGAGTGCGAAACATCGGCTCAAACACGAGAATTTGTGGGGCCGTTGGAAAGCCAGGTTCCACTGATTGTCAGTGTAAAGTTGGTGGCACAGAAGAGACTATTTATCGCAACACTCTTCCAGAGCGCAGCTTTCTCCATACTTTTATGCTTTATCCCCATGGGTATGCACACCTTTATACCACGCTGTAGCATTAGTTCTGGCTTCCAACATGTATCCCTACTTTCGTTCATGTATCGAATAGATCCCTTTCGCTGGTCTGCATCGTCACTGAGCGTTTTTGACCATGACCTCGCCTCAGGCCAGTCGCGGTGATGCCCACCAGGCCATCTGCACACACACGTGTCGCAAACAACAGAGAATTATACAGGACAGCGGACAGCAAGCCTGGTCCATAGAAAGACTGAATAATAAAATAAATTACTCGTCATGAAGCTGAAGTTGCATTTGGATCTCTGAAGACCTAGAAGTAAAAAGTCGTCACTACGGATCGATCGAGTTTGCTGTGACCGACGCACCTTCAAGCCCCATATATCTGCAACCCTGTCCAGTGCCCGCTCTTCTGAAGACGGCTCAGCGCCACCATCATCGTCGGGAACGGGAGTCGATTGTGCTTCCAGTTTCAACCCTTGCTCGTTTGCTAGATGTAGCAAGCAAATGAAGCAGAAGCTTGTACTGATTTCCTCCATCTTGTCTTTCGGATAGGACCTTTGGAGGCCAGATATCACTTGACTGAATTGTCGACCATCTGATGGATCGGTCACAGATTGATCGTCGACATCCTGCACAGAATTTAGCCACGCTCACGACAAGTATCATGAAAAAAATCCTGTTACCATCTCCTCTTCTTCGTGTCCATCCTTCCGGGAAACCTTGATGTCCAGTCCTTTCCAAATATTTTCCTTCAATTTCCGGACATCGACACGCTTTGCGCGTTTAGCATAGTTGACAGATTCAGGTCGGACGCGACGAGTCATGCCCTGTGTTGCTGCCAAGAGGTCCTGTTCTCCAGCGTCCTCCTGCACAATCCCATCACCGTCGACATCACCTTCATACAGATCGTCGAATGCCGGGCCGTCGTCGTCGTCGTTGAAAAATTGAGTATTAAATGGCACTGGCGCATCAGCGCCTGAAATGCGAGTCAGTACCTGTTGGTTTGGTTCACACTGTATACTTACCCTCATCACCTTCCTCTTGTGCTAGGCGACCTGCTGCCTGATCGGCAGCAGCCTGAGCCCAAAAGTTCTCGTCAACTTCGCCATCCCCAGCTTCGTTGAAGCGAACTCTTTGTCCTCTCATTTTCAACTTCAAAAGTACAAGCAGAAGTGAGTGTTGGTTGAAATCCAGGAGTCGGATACTTACAGAAAACTTGGGCTTAAGGAACAGTGTTACAAGTTGTCTGCTGGAGAAGTGCATGTCATCTGGAAGTGTATGTGTATCGCGCTTCTCTTCTTTTGCTTTCCTGCCCCGCCCGCCTTTCTTGGCAGTCGATTTGACTGTCCCGTAGTTCGACACGGTAATGCTGGCCCCACGAGTCACAGGGGCAAAAAGCTCGTTCGACAATGTCTTGACGTCCTTCTCAGATGGTGTCAGGAAATCAATCCTAAAGGCCTCTTTCTTCTCTCGTCGCGGTTTAGCTACCTCGGGTGCATCCGCTGGAAACAAACGCGTCAGTGACATGAAATAATGCCCCCCACATAACTCACGTTTTTTTATTACTTTGCGCAACTTCCAGTGCTCAGGGCCGGCCCAGTTTTTCATGATATTCTGGTCAAAGTACCCCATGATATCGTTCTCGCCGTCAGCGTCTGTCATAGCCATGACGAGATCCCGTTCGGTTGGTATTCGACGCGGATCAAACGGCACGAAAGCACCAGGGCGTAAATTCTGACCCTGTTGGATGTCAGTGCCCGGAGAGCCATCATGTCCACTTCCGTAGTCGTCGCCACCGAATGCACCATCGCCTGCATAGTCATCGTCCACCGCCTGATCTCCTTGAAAGAAGTCCTCGGTTTGACTAAAACCACCACCGTCGATGTCCATTTGGTTGTTGTCACCAAATGCTTCGATCCCATTGTCGTCATCGTCTTCACGACGGGTATCATCCAGATAGAGGGTAGTATCGTCGAGCTTGATGTTATCGTGAGTAAACGAGAATTCCGCCAAAGAGTGTGCGATGGCTTTGTCATCCAAAATATCCAGATCAGGGAAAAAATGACCTATTGCTTGCATTGAGCGGAGAATCGTAAAGCAAATCGCTACCCACTGACTTCTAAGATAGCTCAAATCAACATCTTCTTCGAGCTCGACTATCGGCTCCTCTTCGTCCACCACCTTAGCCATGGAGTCACTTGCATCGAAGACAATACGCAGACCACCATCAACACCGACACCTATGCCGAGGTGATTCATAAGAAGGCCGTGCGCACCACCTTCGTCAAAGTCAGCGCAGGTCTTTCTGAACAAGGGGTCAACGCGAAATTCGAGGTCGAGTTTTTTGCTCCGAAGTTGGCTGGCATCCTTGGCTAGGGTGGAGTCGGGTCGATGGGATTTCTTCTTCTTCTTCGGTTGGGACGGATCCTGACCATCAGGATTGTCAGAAGCTGCTTCTTCTTCTTGCTCTCCTGCTGCCACATTCTCGTTAGCGAGATTACTGAGTAGCTTTCCGGTTTCGGTGCCGACGCTGTCGACACGGCTCGTCCAAATTTTGACACAGCCGTCAAGCGTACATGAAGCACGCTGGAAATTAATTGAATTATCTGAGTTATTCCGGAGGAGGGACATGTCGTGGAAATAGTCGATGAGAGCGAAATTCCATGAGTTTGCCGCATTGATTTTCTAGAAGTGAGGGTGAGCGAACAGACCAGGTTGGCGACACGACACCGACATTGTCTGTTGCCATTTTCATCCACTCCTCGAAGTTCGAGTTCATGACATCCAGAGGCACATTTATGACCTGGGGTGGTTGGGCAGAATTAAGCTGCTGTTTCTGCTTCGCCAGCGCAGCTCTTGAGCTCTCTCCTGGGTCCATCCTGTCGCTCGAAGTGTCTTTCTCCGTGTCGTTGTTGTCATGTTGGACAATGCGGATACGTCTTGACGGGGCCATTTTGCAGTTTCGTCGCGCCTTCAACAAAGAGATGTAATTACAGGCGCACGTGACTCGCGCGCAACGCGTTCAGTCACGCGTCGACACGGTCCTCACCGGGCCGAGATATGTGTCTATGTCATCCTCGTAGTTTGAGACGAGCCTCCGCTGCTCGAGCCCTCCGCTCTCGTTCTACCTTTGCCCTCATTTCCGATGTTAGTCCAGCAATGCCGTCCGTGGAGCCAGACGAGCCCCCGAGTCTCTGTGGCCCGCCTGGCGGTTCCTTCTTCGCATTGGGTGGCTCTGCAACAGGGACCACCGCCTCTGGACTCCTCTCCCGTTCCCGCTCTCGCGCTTCTCTCTCACGCATCTTCTCCCTCAAACCCTTTCTTCTCTGTCTCTTCCTATCGTCCCTTTCTTCTTCCTTCTCCTTACTCAGTGCGCTCGGTACGTGCGCAATGCCGAACCAGTCCCACCAGTCAGGATGATCTGCTGCACAGCGTCGAAATACGTCGCGCACTGCACGGGACCGCGCCAAATCGTATGCTGTACGTCGAGAGCCGGCGGGAGGCGGTTCTACATCAGACGCATCAGACTCCATTCCACCTTCCTTTGTCCACGCGAGCGAAACAGACGTCGTCGGATCTGCGTGTAAATCGAACAGCAGCCACTGCACAACTGCTTCGTGTCCCGTTTGTGCTGCAACCTGCAGAAGGGATGCTCTCCGGTCGCCTGTCCACTCCGGGATTGGTGCATCAACGCCACCGAGATCCTGACCCTCACGCTCCCAGAACCCCTTTAAAGGCTCGAGGCGACCTTTAGAAACCATGTCAAGTAACCGACTCCATTTTTCGCGATAAGCTTCCTCTTCTTTGGTCATACGCATAGGTCTGGGCTTTTCGGATATTGCAGGAGCGGGTTGCGTTGGCGGAGGTTTTGGCTTGGGAAGTGAGGCAAGGTAGGCCTCATCTTGGGCACGGAGGGCTTCTTCGGTGAGATGCGAAACTTTTGCTTTTACTAATTCTTGGAGACATCGGGAAAGCTCCGTTTGAGTCTATGTTAAGCAGCATCAGCCAGTGATTTGTGTGATAAACCGCGAAAACATACAGGTCGACGTGTTGGAAACGGAAAAGTTCGCAGTCTATCGTCCCCTTTGCTGATCACACACCCTTCATAATCGAGGAAAATGCGACGATTTGATACGCTTGCTCGAATAAAGATGCGTTCGCACTCATGGATATCTTCCGCCCAGTCTTGAAGCAAATTGCGGATATCCTGTGCAATGTTTAATGCTGTGGGACCGACGCGACATGGCAAGTTTGACTCACATCACGCAGCGCTTGTTCTCCATACCGACGGAGCATGGCACCAGCACTGATTGCAGCACCTTTTGCATTGTCATTGATAGACTGTGACCCTCCCTGCTTCCTGCGAGCTGAATTTCCGATCAAAAACTTGCAATGTCATGGAAATCTGGCTCACTCGTATAACGATGGAATGTCTTGTGTTTCAATACTTCGGTCTCTGACCTTGGTTTTGGAGGTTTTCTCTTTCTTGTCTGTACAACCTCATCCTCCTCATCAGCGACACGTCCGACTCTCACTACAGCTCCGGCAAAATGACCACCAGCAACCATGAACATTGCCCACTTCCTACCTCCCTCGACGATAGCTTGCATTGCTTTCAGCTCCGACAAATATTCTGATGCTGGAGTGTCAATGGGAAACAGCATTCTATAGACTCCAATCTGGGTGGATGGTGGCGAGTGAAACCAGGTAAGGGCTGTGAGCGGAGCTCTGTGAGTGTCCTCTTCGGGAACCTCGGATAGAGAAGCACGGTTGAGTTTGCTAAGGAGTGCGTTGACAGTGTCTGATTCGTCTGTAGTTTCATCGTCGGATGAAGCAGAACCTGAAAGTGAATCATCCAGGTCTAGCGCAACTTTAGTTTCTGGCTAAGAGTGCTAGTGGCGATGGCGATGCGTACCACCGACGAGCTGAGCGAAAACAGATTCCGTGACAGCATTTCCGCCAGAAAGACGTATCTTGACGTTGTAGCGATGCCAGTCTGTACGAAAGTGTGCTCGTTGTTCATCCACGTCTGCAAACGCAGCCACGAGGCAGATATTGCATGCCTTTGCACTCGTATTAGGCGCTACCGTTGGCGGAGGGGGAGAAGGATCGCGTGGTGGTGATCGGCCGACCAGAGTCCTTGGAGTGAGTGTGTCGACCAACTGCGATGGCAGACAAAATACGTTGTACTTGTGGGCCATGACAAAGCGTTGTACGAGTCAAAACGATATATAGATAAACCTCACACAGCCACATCTAATCAGCTCGCCGCCTTGGAACCGACGCGGGGGGTTCGTTCGTTGTTAAGCGGACCAACGTTCATTGTTCGTTTCACCGTAACCACCATGGTCGCTTCAGACTTCGAAGGCCGCCCTGTCAAGAAACTGATCCTCTTTGATGTCGATGGCACACTCACACTAGCCAGGTATGCTCACTTTCATGAGATCTTGAACCAAACATGCCGAACACCACTTTCAGACAGGGTGCTTCTCCAGATATGATCAAATTCCTCGGAGAACTCAAACAGAAGGTGGTCATTGGATGTGTTGGGGGCTCTGACTTTGTCAAAATCAGCGAACAACTCAACATAGGTGGCTGGAATGGTTCGTTTGATCCTTCAATAGCCACTACCAAAAATTATCGTTGCATACTGACGTCCTGCAAGTTCTCGAAGACTTTGACTTTGCGTTTGGAGAGAATGGGTTGTCTGCGTTTCGGCTCGGGAAGCCTCTGGCAACGCAATCCTTCATCAACTTTGTAGGAGAGGAAAAGTACAAGAAACTCGTCAACTTCATACTTCGCCACCTGTCTGAAATTGACCTCCCGATCAAGCGGTTGGTGACGAGATTTCTATATCATTGTTGCGTTTATCTGACACATTTTCAGAGGCACATTTATCGAATTTCGCAACGGGATGATAAACGTCAGCCCGATTGGCAGGAATGCGACGTATGTACCACTGGTCTGTTCGTTTCTACAACACTGAGGCAGTCGCCTTGCAAAGAAAACACGAGCGTGATGCCTTCGAGCAATACGACAAAGTACGTCCGCACAACCTTATCCCACTGACAAGGCTTACATGCACTACAAGGTGCACAAAGTTCGTGCTGCGCTCATTGAAAAGCTTCGCGAGCAATGTCGTCCTGAGAACCTCGACCTAAACTTGACATTCGCCATCGGTGGGCAGATCTCCTTTGATGTTTTCCCTGATGGGTGGGACAAGCGTTACTGTTTGCGTTTTGTTGAGAACGAGGGATTCGAGGAAATCCACTTCTTTGGCGATAAGACTTACGTGGTGAGTTCTCGACGGTTGATGGCATTGAACGATTCAGTTGACCAACGGCGATAGGGGGGGAATGACCACGAAATCTACACGGATCCGAGGACTATTGGACACAGTGTCCAGTCTCCTGCAGATACCATTCAATTGTGCACTGAGCTCTTCCTCAACTAAGAAGTATAGAAAGATAGTATCATGGAAAGTGTAGTATGATACTTAGCACTAGACTATTTACCTTTTTTTTTCTTGGACAAGTGTTATTATATGTTGCCACTGATAGCGCTAGTTCTAATAAACACTAAGGCGGTCATCCGGAGACGGCCGGTCCGAGACTATTTTCCTAGAATGGAATTGCTACAAACTCGACCACACGCGTCGCCACGAATTCCGAGTCCGGCGCGTCCATTTCACTATTGCCTGAGACTCTTCAACGTTCAACGCTATGCCCACCCCAAAGCTTAGCGGGGGACCTAGGTAATCAATTTGCGCAATCAGCTTCGCGAATTCCAGCACTCATGCGCATGCATTCGATAGAGCTAAAGCAGGACCGGCCGAGCCAGCAGCGAAGCGACGGAAGCTAGATCGCTCCGGTTCACAGAACACGCAGAATTCGTCGTTCGCTGATGTGCTGGAACAGCTCAGTCAGAATGTTGCAGATGGTCCATGTATGTTCCAAAAATTGCACCCCTCACGTTCTCTGAATTGCTTGTACATACTTCAGCATCCGAAGGTGGCGCTAATTCTTGGTCCCGTCCAAAGCTCAAGCCAATAAATCAGAGGACGGACTCCATCGGTATGTCCTGTTACACTGTTGACCTCGTTGTCTCAATCTCACGTCGCACTAGTCTTTCAGCAAGTGGATGTCGAGAACGCAACAGATCCTAATACTGGACATACAATGTTGCGCATGTTTGGTGTCACAGAGGTGTCCTTTACCTTACTAGTCCTCGAAACTGATCCTGAATTGTGAACAGGGCGGAAACAGTGTCCTTGCCAATGTCGTACAGTTTATGCCATATTTCTACATCCCTGTTCCTCGCGGCTTCGATAATGCTGACACGGAGGCTTTCATGGAAGCCCTGAATGTAAGCTAGCAGTACTCGCTTCATACGATTGACATTATGGTACCTCAGAATACTGCAGGTGGCAACTACGTTCTCAATATTGAATTTGTGAACAAACGCACGCTTTGGGGATATCTAGGAGATGATTGGCTACCATTCATGAAGTTGACGATACAGGAACCAAGAGTACTCCCAAAAGTTCGAGATAAGTTGAATTCAAGTGACGCACCATCTTGTACTAACTCTTTGGTTTGTGGTATCTACGTCTGTTCGAACGGGGCGAACTTTGTTTCCGAGATTTCTTCGTGCTTGGCCAAACTTACCCTACCTTTGAGAGCAACATTCCATATACGCTCCGGTTCATGATAGATACTAAGGTCGGTTCTTTCTGTCGTGTGAGATGCTGCTCCCAGACATCACTTGCCATCAGGTTGTAGGAATGAATTGGATCGAAATACCAGCAGGAAGATACAAGCTTCTTTCTCAAGAAGCCAAACGGTCTTCATGCCAAATTGAGCTTAATGTGAGGTGCGGTGACCTGAGTTTTTCAAGGCCACTAGTTTGAAACAAATTTCGAAGATGGGATGCTTTCACTTCGTACCCTCCTGAGGGGGAATGGCAAAAGATTGCACCGCTGCGCATTCTCAGCTTCGACATCGAGTGTGCTGGACGCAAAGGGATATTTCCTGAGGCCAGCATTGACCCTGTCATTCAAATTGCAAATATGGTCACTCGTCAAGGTACTATCCTTGAAATCCCTGCTTGACGACAAGGTCAACTAACATGTGGAACAGGCGAGACGCAACCCTTCATCCGGAACGTGTTCACACTTAACTCTTGTTCACACATTGTTGGGTCCCAAGTCCTCCCTTTTGATGATGAAGCAAAGCTCCTTCAAGCTTGGCGGGACTTCGTCGACCAGGTGGATCCTGACGTAGTCATTGGGTACAACATCGCAAATTTCGATTGGCCATACCTTATTGACAGGGCAAGACATTTGAAAGTCGCCAAATTTCTTCACCTCGGGAGACTAAAAGGTATGTCAATGTTCCGGTTTGTCCTACATTATTACATTATATGACACTCTTTCCGGGAAGGCATCAAGGCGCAAGTGAAAGATACTCACTTCTCATCAAAAGCCTATGGTCAGCGTGATTCAAAGGAGACGGTCCTCGACGGTCGCCTACAGCTTGACGTACTCCAGTTCATGCAGCGTGAACACAAACTGCGCAGCTACACGCTCAATTCTGTCTGTGCGCAATTCCTGGGCGAGCAAAAAGAAGATGTCCATTACTCGGTTATTACAGAATTGCAGAACGGTGGACCCGAGTCTAGGAGGCGCTTAGCTGTGTATTGTTTGAAGGTAGTATCATATCTTATCTGGTGTCTTCTCAGTTCCATCTGACACAGACTGCACAGGATGCCTACCTACCACAACGATTGCTTGACAAACTGATGTGTTTCGTGAACTATATTGAAATGGCGCGCGTTACGGGTGTTCCCTTCAACTTCCTACTCTCTCGTGGGCAATCTATCAAAGTCCTCTCGCAACTATTCCGAAGAGCAAACGAAGAGGGGTACATCGTGCCAGCATTCAAAGGTGAAGGTAAGCCGTGACAACTAATGGCGTTCCTTGCCGCTGTTGACTAATAGTCTACAGGCACGGATGAACAGTATGAAGGTGCAACTGTCATCGAGCCGAAGAAAGGTTACTACGATACGCCTATTGCAACACTTGACTTCAGCTCTTTGTATCCCTCCATCATGATGGCGCACAACCTGTGTTATACAACACTATTAGACAAGCCGACTATCGACCGACTAGGGCTCGTCAAAGACGTAGATTACATTCAGACACCGAATAATGGTACGGCACATCGTCAATATCTTCCCATCATTCTAATCACTCGTTGGCTGCAGACTTCTTCGTTACAAAGACAAAACGAAAGGGACTATTACCAACTGTGTTGGAGGACCTCATTTCTGCTAGGAAACGCGCGAAAGCTGATCTCAAGAAAGAAACTGATCCTTTTAGGAGGGCAGTGTTGGATGGTCGTCAACTAGCCCTCAAGGTACGATGGATGATGTTGCTTTCTCCATAGCTGATCTCGATGCAGATAAGCGCCAACTCTGTGTATGGATTCACCGGCGCAACAGTCGGAAAGTTACCATGTCTCGCTATCTCATCAAGTGTAACTGCATACGGTCGGCAAATGATCGAGAAAACAAAGCAGGTTGGTCCCTATATCAGAAGCTCTTGTGACGTTTTTTTTAACCTTCCGCGTCCATGGCAGGAAGTGGAAGCCGAGTTCTCTCTGTCGAATGGACACAGTCACAACGCCGAAGTAATTTACGGTGATACAGATTCCGTCATGGTCAAATTTGGACCTTCAGATCTTAAGACCGTCATGGATCTCGGTCAGTCCTTTGTAACGCCACTATCTCTCCGTTTGACACGTCGCTGGTCCCACAGGAGCCCAAGCTGCAACCTTTGTCACGGCGAAGTTCGTCAAGCCCATAAATCTGGAGTTTGAAAAAGTCTACTTCCCTTATTTGCTTATCAGCAAAAAGCGGTATGCGGGACTCTACTGGACGAAAGTGGAAAAATACGACAAAATGGACGCCAAAGGTATCGAGGTAAGAGTTCCTCTGAAATCATTTGCCCGCTATTTATCCGGTGACCTTCAAATAGACGGTTCGAAGGGACAATTGCCGACTTGTTTCTACAGTTATCGAAACCTGCCTACACAAGATGCTCATCGACAGAGACGTAAAGGGGGCGGAGGAGTATGATATCTCAATTCACCTTGCTCGCAGAAACTGAAGATGAATTTAGCTACACGAAACGGATGATATCTGACTTGCTGCAAAACAAGGTTGACATGTCCCAGCTGGTGATCACGAAAGCACTTGCCAAAGCAGATTACGCAGCAAAACAGGCTCACGTAGAACTCGCAGAGCGAATGCGTCAACGTGACGCTGGTTCTGCACCGGCACTTGGTGATCGCGTGGCGTATGTAATTGTCAAGGGCATCAAAGGTGCATTCCAATGATGCTTATGCTGCACAGAAGACTCATTGGCATTTTTCCAGGTGCCGCTGCCTATGAGAAGTCCGAAGATCCGCTTTACGTGCTTGAGAATAACATCCCCATCGACACCAAGTACTATCTTGAGAACCAACTCTCGAAACCACTTATGAGGATCTTCGAACCCATTCTCGGCGAAAAATCAAATTCACTGTGTACGTTTTGGATCCTGGCCCCGCATTTTGCAGTATCTGAAGTCTCCCAGTGTCTGGTGATCATACACGCACAATCGCCATTGCAACTCCCACCGTTGGGGGACTCATGAAGTTCGCCGTCAAAACCGTTACTTGTCTTGGGTGCAAGACGGCTCTACGGGCGAACAATAGTGTATCCAGTCAGTAAATGTCTACTGATTTCGAGTTTTGACATCTCACGGAGAGGGCAAGATGGCGCTGTTTGCAACAACTGCCGCCCCAGGATCCACGAACTCTATCAAAAACAAGTTAATGCCACGTCGCAGATGCAAGTCCGATTTTCAAGATTGTGGACCCAGTGCCAGCGGTGTCAAGGATCATTACATCAGGTACCGACTCTGTTTTCGTATATCTTCATGATTGACTTATTCTGTGTTCGAGGATGTATTATGTACGAGCAAGGATTGTCCCATCTTTTACATGAGGAAAAAGGCTCAGAAAGATGTTGAGGATGCGTCCACTATTTTGGAGCGGTTTGATGAAGAGCTTTGGTGACATCTTGCATATTGACGGATGAGCGTATCACAGTAATTATTCATTCCGTTGAACCTCGAGGATAGTATGGTGCTACTTTGATTTTGCATAAGAAGTTGTTTACAACGTAGTACCATGGTGTTCACGCGTTCACGCCGTATCTTGATGATGTGCACAACAGTGACCGATGACGTAATGTTTTGGATTTATGAGTAGTCGACAATCTCACTTCCATCTAATTTGATATGTCCAAGGTTACACTGTCAAAGGAAGAACTTATCCACTTCACTCACTATGTCATTCAGACCGTGCAATGCGAGTGGGAGGGATGCACCCTTACACTAAATAGCTGGGATTCATTAGCAAAGGTAAATTTTCCGGAACGACATTACCTCCTCCAAGTCACGGTACTATCCAGATCTGCACTTGATCGGGTACTAGTATCATGCCCACGTTAGACATGTTTTACTGACTTGTACGTCTTGGATTATACAGCATCTTTTTCGCCACTGTTCTCGTGTCACCTTCCAGGTGAATAGTCGTGTTATGCTGCACTATGTCCATTTCTTAGTGGCTCTTAGGATGGAACCTATCGTTGTTCCTATTCTCGATGCGCAGGCCGACTTCATGGCTCATCAACAGCACTGAAGACTCACATTGAACTCAGCCACCTGTCGAGAGTGGCGCTGCCGTGTCCGGCGCGCGGTAGGTGTTAGCCATTGTGTTTGTCTGCAGCCTCGCTCAAGTGCACATCAAGGTTGCGGAGAGGTATTCACGCGCGTGCAGCAACTTCCAGGCCACGTTGTAGACGTGCACCGCGAACTCCTTGATATACCTGTATCACTTGATGCGTTCGCACCTCTCACCCTACCCCTGCCCCCACGCCGTCTCCGACGTCTTCCCCCACTCCCCCGCCACAAGATTCGGATGAGTTCATTCCTGCCTTCCATCTCCATACCACCTGTCCCGCGAGAACCCAGTCAAGCAAGCGCATCCCAAAGCATATCGCGCAAGTGGAGTCGGTTGAACGTACAGGACCAAGAGAGCGAGAACGAAGACAATGCTATCACGTTCGACAATCTGCCTCACGAAATACGCGATATTCTCTCGCCGCCTCTCATGGACTCGGATGTCGAGGTGCGGAGGAAACTGCCGTTCTCCAAGCAGCCACTCTTGTCCCGTCCTCAACCGGCGATTTATCCGCCTCCACGACCCGGCGATCTTGATCAAACCATCCTCTATTCTGCGTTCAAACCTATGGTTGACAAGCTGGTTGAGAATGGGACTCTTGCAGGGCACAAAGGATGATAGACATAGACGAAGGTGTTTGGGCCCTTTTTTTATGCTTCCGAAGAGTTTATACCAAATGTTTCCAGATATCGCCATGTGCATGCTGTTCTGTCCGTTGATCCCTACAATTACGAAGTACTGTACATATATTTTCTCTTATACCGTGGGCTAAAATAATTGTTTGCCTGAATCTCACAAGCTGTAAGATGAACGCCTAAGTGTGTAACGGAGGTGCATGTTAATACATGTGATCGGCAGTGCTCTGCAACATACATCCCACATAAAGTATCATAACAGCGCTCCTGGTCGAATTCTACTTTTTATGCGGCATTGCCCTCAGCGAAAGTGAGCAAATCCGAGTCACCCTGGTCGGTGACAGTCATAACACTGGTCACCTGTCAGATGGGTACTAACGATAGGATAGGATCCATGCGAACGGCTTACCCGACGCGGAACAGTTTACCGGCAGCAGTGCCAAGAGCGACATTGGTGCCAGCGAAATGGTGAACGGTTGTTTTTGACAACATGGCGTAGTACTCAATTTCTGACTTGCGCAGGGGTGGGCAATTTCCAGCGATCAAGACAAGTTTGGCTACGAAGCATCGAAAAAATGACCAAGAAAACCATCGTCAGTTCAAGGGACCTTCTCAGCCTCACGCTCCAGTCCCCGTGAGTTTATCGATCAGAACACTCACCCTTGCCACTGCGCATCTGCTTCAATGCTGACTTGTACCCCAAGGTGTATTTGCCAGATTTTACAACAAGGGCGAGACGAGACGCGATGGACTCGGTCGACTTGGCGGCTTTGGATTTTTTGGTAGGTGCCATCGCGCGTTGAACTTGTTGTGGTCGTGATATGGCAAGGTTACGATGAGGATGAGGCTTTTTGCATGCCGGCAATTGCCGACGAACAACTGTACAGTTTTACACAGATTATAAACTCCGCATTAGGTGATTACCCCTGTTTACTTCACAACAAGGCAGGCGACATTTCTATGATGGCGCGTGGGCCTTTTTCTTCGTAATCCGATTTCGAGACGAAATTTTTTCCTTGAGCATCGTTGAACGAAATCTAGTTTCGTAGTTGTCAATAGGGCATAGGAAATGTGAGAGCTCTTCGTTGACCTTGGCAACAATGCTAGTTCCCAAAAATGCAGCAAACCCGTCTCCCTTTTCCCGATACTCGGCAAAGTACTCCGGAACGCTGACGACACGAATTGACCGTGGTTGGACATCATTATGCTGATCCGGATTGCCGAGAATAAAGGACGATAAACGTGACTGCAGCGCCACGCCGATTCCTTTCCGACGAGTATTCAGGATTGGAGATGAGAGAAAGAAGAGAACGTACCCTTGACGCGGCTGGCCAAGTCTCCAGTGACAAACAGTCCTTGCCAAATATACTGTCGTTGATCAACGTCTGTCTGACCAACCGAATATCCAACCGTATCTTGCAACGAGAGCGGATTGTCCTCGTGAGGCAACGGATAAAGAAGCGAAGGATCGAAAAGCGGTTCGCAAAATCGATGCCGCTCTTTCCCCAACGTTATTGAGTGGTCACGGAACTGTAGTGTGATGAGGTCAAGAGCCTCGATCTCTCTTGCGCGTGCTTGTTCTGCGGCGGATGCCTTGGCAGTCGCCTTTTTCTTTGTCCCAGCTTCAATTACAGCCTTTTCTTTTCCCGCAACTAGGACTGCGGCGATATCTGTGATTCCCTCATCCTCCAGTGCTTCCGCAATTTGGCCATCTGAAGGAACGCGAATGTGGCCATCGGACCAAATATACTTTACAAGATCAAGGAGAAATGCTTGGATGGATTCCGGATCTCTGGGAGATTCAGGAGGTGAGGCGGCGGTCATGACAGATTGGTTTGAGCGCAGAAGATGGGCAAGGTACTTTTCACAGTCACCTATGCCCAAGGAAGTCGAAGACCGTGCAGAGTGTGCGATGAATCCGTCATATATAGGGGTGACATCCGTCTTCTCGTATCCTATGTCGACGACGACGCCGCTCAGTTGTCCGGTTGCATATATCTGTGACATGGGGCGTTCAACGATTGCAAAACTAGCTACGTTGAAACGCTCGAAAAACATTTGACATGTTCGTTCTTGAGACGCACGAGAGAGCCCCGGCGCGATGGAAAGCATAACCGGGGATTCGTTTTGAGTGCGTTTTATCTGAAGTCTGTTGAAAATGACATGTTTCCTGCATGCTTCAGTGGTAAGAATGAATGTGGCATAGAGGCACACGTCGGAGTGCACACCAGATGGCTTCAGCTTGAGTCCAGTCGCGGATGTCGCCATCGGCGAATGGCCATGATACAAGGATGTCGTTGCCTGCTTCGAGCGCTTCGTCAAGTTGGGCGCCGACGAGATAGTCGTTCACCTTTGCGGTGGTACTCGTGTGGAATGGAAGTGAGGAAAGGCGAGTCGAGGATGCTACCGAACGCCAGTCACTACCCTCTGCGACTCCACCTGGCTGTTTTCCGTTTGTGGTGGAGCTAGTTGAGGGTTCCCCCGCTGTCTGTCTCAAACCGACGCGTGCTTGTACTTCCTGGATGGATTTGTTGTATCAGTGCCGAACTATGGCGATTCAAATGCGACGGACCACCGTTGGAGTTTTCAAAAGTTCGTGTGTGCCAAGGCCAGCCCTGACAACCGTTCTGCCAGTTTCGATGATGAGTATGGACGAGTCACGAAAGCTGCTCATCGCCAGTGAAATATAAGCTGGTAGCTATTGGAACAACCGACACAGCCGTCACTGATAAATAGTAAAATGGTACCATACACGATTCAATTTTCGCTTCAGTAACCTTCTCTTGAACCACAATGTCCGTGTCTGCAGGCCAACTCGAAAAACTGTATTCTCCCCTTGACGTTCCAGAATCCGGGGAAAAGCCCTTCACCGACTATTCTCGGTGGAGACTCCTGGTCAACGATGGTGGTCGCCACACTTGGCACTACATGAACACGGACGACGAGCGCGACAACTGGCCTCAAAATCACATAGACAGGTACTGGACAGGTCAGCATCTTGTAAGCATTCGTGTTCGCGTGATACATGCAGCGAGACGTGAATGACCACAATAGAACCTCCCCGAACTTCCGAATGCGACCACGCCGCTCGAGGCTGCTAGGAACGGCTATACCTTTTACAAACACCTCCAATCGCATGATGGTCACTGGGCTGGCGAGTATGGCGGGCCAATGTTCCTGTACCCTGGGCTGGTCATTGGGTCCTATGCTGCTGGTATGGGTTTTAAAGAGCCAGAACGTCTCGAGATGATTCGTTACCTCATCAATCGGGCACATCCCGAGGACGGAGGTTGGGGTCTGTAAGTATACCATCCCACCTTGGGTGAGCATCGTGTAACCCCATGCTAGACATATCGAAGGACACTCTACCGTGTTTGGAACCGCCCTCAACTATGTGGCTTTGCGAATCCTCGGCATGAGCGTTGAACATCCAGTGGCTGTCAAAGCAAGGACGACCCTACACCGGCTAGGTAGCTCTCTCATTAGAGGCGCCGTCATTCCATGCTGATTGCGGTCGTCCAGGAGGTGCAACAGGTGTTCCCTCTTGGGGAAAGTTTTGGTTGGCAATACTCAACGTCTACGACTGGGAGGGATTCAACCCCGTTCCTCCTGAGCTTTGGTGAGTCAATATCCAAAGGCTTGCCGCACCCTGTGTTGGATGTTTCTAGGCTTTTCCCTGAATGGGTTCCATTCCACCCCCATAAATGGTGGATTCATACCCGTAACGTCTATATACCCATGAGCTATCTATATGGGATTCGCTTCAAGATTGAAGAAAATGACCTGATTCATTCCCTCCGCCAAGTAGGCATCCATGGCATTCTTGTAACGATCTTTTATTCACTGCTTCACTCTTCAGGAGCTATACACGACTGACTACCATCGCATATATTGGCCTGCACAATGTAACAACGTCGCAGCTGTCGATCTCTACTCACCTCATACTGCAGTTCTTGACGCGATGAATACCGTGCTATCGCTCTATGAGCGCTGCGTCATCCCTGGTCTCCGAAAGGCTGCGTTGGATCGCACCTACAAGCTCATCGTATATGAGGATGAAAACACGGAGTATCAAACTCTTGGACCCGTCTCCAAGATGATGAACTTGTTGTGTCGTTTCGCTGTCGATGGTCCCGATACGGAGGTATATCGGCAGCACGCCATAAAGCGTGCCGATTTCATGTGGCTCGGCGCGGAGGGCATGATGATGTGTGGGACGAACGGCAGCCAGCTTTGGGATATTGGATTCATCACGCAGGCGCTTGTTGAGACGGGTCTCGCGAAAGAGCCGGAAAACAGGGAAAGCCTTGAATTAGCCTTGGGGTGGTTGGATGCTTGCCAGATTCGAGAGAACCCGAAGCATTTTGAGACGGCATATCGTCACCGAACCAAGGGAGCCTGGCCATTCAGCACGAAAGAACAAGGCTATACTGTCAGTGATTGCACGGGAGAAGGTCTCAAATCGGTTTTGTATCTCCAGAACCAGGTAGAGTGTGTACGTTTGATGATCAAAGATGTCCGTCCGACTGAGCCTAACTCTTAGAGGGGTGAAAAAGGTCATCTCTGATGATCGGCTCTTTGATGCTGTCGACACATTGCTCTCGATGCAAAACGACAATGGCGGTTATGCAAGCTATGAGCTTGTGCGGGGACCCCAGTGGTTGGAGTGGCTCAATGCCGCAGAGGTCTTTGGTACGGTGTGCTGTTATAATAGGTCGTTGAACTGACCTTGAGTTGCTGCAGGGGATATCATGACTGAATTCTGTTACCCGGAGTGCACGACTTCCGTGATCACGTCCTTGTCCATTTTCAGGAAACACTATCCAAACTATCGAACAGGAGAGATCGGGTGAGTTGGCATTTGTTGTACCAGGATGACTTCGTTTGACATTACCAGACGAACGATTACAAGGGCGATCGAGTATCTTCACCAGGTGCAGCAACCAGAGGGTGGATGGGTTGGTTCATGGGGGATCTGTTTCACGTATGCGACCCAATTCGCGTTGGAAAGTTTAGCGCTTGGAGGGGAGTATTATGGGAACAGCGCCGCTGTGCGACGTGCGTGCGATTTCCTCCTTTCGAAGCAACGAGAAGATGGAGGCTGGGGAGAAAGTTACAAGGTCAGCTATTTATTTACATAGATGAAGCTGACTCACACAGTCACAGACCTGCGAACTCCGTCGCTGGGTTGAACACGAAAATACACAGGTGGTGCAGACATGTTGGGCGGCGATGGCTCTCATGTATGCCAGGTACCCACATGCGGAACCCATTGAGAAAGCAGTCAAGTTGGTGATGTCACGCCAACTTCCGGTGAGAAATGGGGGTTGAGACACATGACATGTATGCTAATAGCTTGCACAGGATGGATCGTGGCCGCAAGAAGCCATTGAGGGGGTATTTAACAAGAACTGCATGATCTCGTACCCGAACTTCAAGTTTTCGTTTACGATCTGGATGCTTGGAAAGGCGTATTACTATTTGAGGGACCTCGAGGAGTAGTTACCTTACATGAATCCACTTCGAACATATGACGGCGAAATGGTGTGCTCACGAGCGATCCCGATTAAAACCGAGATATGTTTCGACATTTCGACAAATCCTCGTCCAAGTTTCACTTTAAAAAGGTTCGGTATCGTCTTTGCTCGTCCTCGCATTAGCTGTCATGGCCGCGATCACAGCAGTCTCTCGCGTAGCCTTTCTTACATCCGACGTCGTACTCCATACGGCAGATTCCCCTTTCGCTGAGCGTTACGAGGCCCTCTTAGACACTCCCTCTCGCAAGGCAACGGTTCACTCCATACCCCCCACTGGCGATCCGGGTGTGTTCATACTCCGTCTCGCACATGGCTCATCCCTCGCTTCCTTCACTTCCTCTCTCACGTCCCAGACAGCTCTCCGTCTCGTACTCCTTGCCGCAGAGCTCTCCTCTCTCCCCCTTGTCCTCCACTTTGCAGTCAAGGACGACCTGTCAGACGTCCTCCTCCTCCAGTCCGCGTTCCCTTTCGTTTTGGTTTCCTATACGCCACAAGAAGCCCACGACAACGCCCTCCTTGCTTCCCGGCTTGCCCACACAGACAGAAAAGCGGTCATACACGTCTTCTATGAGCTATCCGGTGCTCCAGTCGTAGACGTTGCTCAAAAAGACGTACAGCCGTTCTTGCTGTCCGAAAATCTCACTTCCCCCAGTGTCACCTACATCTCCAACAAGCCTAATGGCGACGTCGATAAGAACACCAACACGATTCGGGACAGGCGTACCCGTACACCAGAGCCCATCTCAGCTCTCCACCAAATTTACGAATCTGCTGCCCTGTCTACATCGATTCTCACTCGTCGTCCCTGCCTTTCTTTGACGATCCGCGGTGATAGGCGTCCAAGTACCGTGGTCTTTGTTCTTGGAAACATTCCTAGCTTCTCGCAGGTCCACGGCGTGTCGTTCGTCTCCGTCGGGTTGCTCTCTCCTCTCTTGCCCTCCCAGATCTTGCACGCTATTCCCTCCTCGGCTTCTCGAGTGCTCGTACTAGAGCAGCTCCATCGTTCTAACACTAAATGGACTCCGCTTTATCTCGACATCATCGATGCACTGCAGGAGCGCCAGGGACACTCACAGGTGTCCGTCCACAGCGTTTGGTTCGCCGACATCGAGCAAGTCAGCCCGCTCAATTTACTCGACCTTGTTCACGGTGCAGACAACATTCCGCTCACATCCCCGTTGCGCCTCCAGCATGAGGCCCATTCCCAATCACTTCCTTCAGTCCCTCACGTGCCAAAGCACGAGTCCTCGTATACCAAAATCTTGACCCACGTATTTGGTTCACGCTTGGAGATATCAAATTCTCCCGACCTGGTTCCTACGCAGGGCAATATAGCCACGAGTCCAGAGTATGCGCTGGGTCGGATCCGCGGTCAGCTAGATCAACGGGCTCAGCTCATCCACTCCGTGCAGTCGCTGATGGATTTCGAGGAAGTCAACGCCGACTTGCACCGACTTCTCGCTCAGTGGTTACAAGTTAAAGATGATGGGTTGAAGAGCCGTACTGTTGGTGCTCAACTGACTGCAGCGTTGGAGTCTTCTCGGCTTTCCACCGTACTGGTTGATCGCATCCTTGCACTGAAGGCATACTTTCCTTCCAAGTCCAGATGGATTCTCGGCTCAGACGCTTGGGCATACGATCTTGGCTCATCGGGTTTACATCACGCCGTATCCTCTGGCCTCGACATCAACATCCTCATCCTAGATACTCTGCCCTATTCGTCCCGCAATGCAAGTGATCCACACCGTCGCAAACAAGATGTTGGCTTGTATGCCATGAACCACGGTGATGTCTACGCTGCCAGTGTCGCTGTGTACTCTTCATATGCACAGGTCCTGCAAGCCATGATGGAAGCGGACAGGTACAAGGGTCCGTCCGTCGTTGTCGCCTACCTTCCATACCACGGAGAGAATTCCTCGGCACTTGAATTGTTGAAGGAGACGAAGCTTGCAGTTGACTCGGGTTACTGGCCGTTGTATCGCTGGGATCCTGTCAAGGAGGCTAAAGGCGAAGAACCTTTCACCCTCGACTCAGATGCTGTCAAGAATGACTTGCAGCAATTCCTGGACCGGCAAAACCATCTTTCCCAGCTCGTTCGTTCTAAACCTCAGTTAGCCACCGAGCTGGTGAGCAGCTTGGGCGAGAGCGTCAAGGAGGCCCGTCGGCGCAAGGCACAGCAGGCTTACGATGATTTGCTCGTCGCACTGGACGCTCCACCTCTCCTCGTCCTGTACGCTTCAGACGGTGGTACGGCAGAAAAATACGCAAAGAAACTCGTCAACCGCGCTAAAGTGAGAGGCATGTCGGCCACCATCGGAACCTTCGATTCGATGACCATCCAAAGCCTCGCGGAAGAGGAACATATTGCGTTTATAACCTCTACCGCTGGTCAGGGTGAGCCGCCTCAAAACGGACGCCAGCTCTTCAAAGCCTTGAACGCAGCTGCGCTTCGCAGCGAGATGCCTTTCTCCAAGCTACGATTCACCGTCTTCGGCCTCGGTGATAGCCACTATTGGCCTCGACCTGAAGATGCTCATTACTTCAACAAGCCCGGCAAGGACCTTGATCTGCGCTTAGAGCAACTTGGGGGCGAGCGCCTTGTTGACCTTGGCTTGGGAGACGATCAGGATGCTGACGGGCCCGAGACTGGATACAAGGTGTGGGAAGCCAGTGTTTGGAAGGCACTTGGTGTCGACAGCGTCCAAGTCACGGAAGCTGAACCCGACCCAATCACGAATGAGCATATCAAGGCTGCTTCAGAGTATCTTCGTGGTACCATCGCGGAGGGTTTAGAGGATACGACCACCGGAGCGCTCGCACCATCCGACACTCAGCTCACCAAGTTCCACGGGATCTACCAGCAGGACGACCGGGATATTCGTGATGAGCGTCAAACCCAGGGTGTCGAGCCAGCTTACAGTTTCATGATTCGAGTGCGCACGCCAGGTGGTGTTTGTACACCAGAGCAATGGTTGCAGATGGACCAGATATCCGACGAACATGGAAACGGTACGCTGAAGATTACCACGAGGGCTACCTTCCAGTTCCACGGTGTTATCAAGCGTCATTTGAAGCCTTCTATCCAGAAAATCAACCGAGTGCTCATGGATACCTTGGCCGCGTGTGGCGACGTTAATCGGTAGGTTGCACTACGTGATTGGAAGCACTTTGATTGACGTCTGGCCAGTAATGTGATCTGCTCTGCTATTCCAACGCTATCGAGACTTCACCGTCAAGTTTATGAATTTTCCAAACTCGTCAGCAGCCATCTGCTTCCCAGAACGACTGCATATCATGAGATCTGGCTTGACAAGAAGTTGGTTGCTGGCGAAGCCATCAAGGACTTTGAGCCATTGTATGGAGAATTCTATCTCCCTCGCAAGGTAACTGTATTTTCCTTCGGCGTTTGAGTGCGGTGACCAATCGAGTTCGATCCAGTTCAAAGTTGCGATCGCAGTCCCTCCTTACAACGATGTCGACGTCTTTGCCAATGACCTCGGGTTCATCGCTATCGTCAACGAATATGGCGAATTGGAAGGATTCAATGTCGCAGTGGGTGGTGGCATGGGTGTGACCCATGGTAACAAAAAGACATACCCGCGCATTTCCGACGTCATTGGCTTCTGCAGCGTTGAGCAAGGCGCACTTGTAGCAGAGAAAGTGATGTTAACCCAGCGGGACAACGGAAATCGTGTCGAGTGAGTTGCCATGTGGTCTGCAATAGTCCATTGTTGATGTGCGCCCCAACAGCCGAAAGGTGAAAACGATGACTTGTATTCACGAGACCGAGAGTGAGTCTAACCTCTGATGATACAGAACGCGCGCTTGAAGTATACGGTCGACCGCATGGGCCTTGACAACTTCAAGAAAGAAGTGGAAACCCGCCTCGGTTACGAACTCGCCCCAGCTCGACCATACTCATTTGAAAGCAACATTGATCATTTTGGTTGGGCGGTCGGTGAAGACGGCAGACATCACGTCACGATCTACATCGAGAACGGTCGCGTCCAGGACGAACCCGGACGGGAATTCAAGACGGGTCTTCGCGAGATCGCCAAGATCCACAAGGGCACGTTCCGTCTGACGTCGAACCAGCACCTTGTTATTTCTGAGATTCCTACCGAGGAGGTACCGAGGATCAAAGCGCTGCTCGCCGAGTACAAGCTCGATAACCTCAATTTTTCGGGATTGCGGCTATCGTCGTCGGCTTGTGTAGCGTTTCCCACATGCGGTAAGTGGTTTCATCTCTGTCAGGTGTGTGCTGGACATTGACGATCGAGATATCTAGGTCTTGCCATGGCTGAATCCGAGCGGGTGAGTTGATATCGCTATGAATGAACATGACACTCAACGACGTTGCATGTTGTCAGTACTTGCCGGTGCTCATCGACAAAGTGGAAAAGATATGCGAAGAAAACGGTTTACGCCACGACTCGATAGTCATGCGCATGACGGGTTGCCCGAATGGGTGTGCCAGACCCTACGTCGCCGGTACGCATGCATGACTCGCACCCCCCTTTGCATTTCTGACGCTCGTCTTGCAGAGGTGGCGTTCGTCGGAAAGGCACCTGGCAGCTACGCGATGCTGCTCGGGGGTGGATACTATGGTCAACGGCTCAACAAGATCTACCGCGAGACCGTGACGGAACCCGAGATCTTGGCCATCCTCGGGCCCATGATCAAGCAGTATGCGCTAGAACGTCACGAAGGCGAGCCTTTTGGAGATTTCGTGATCAGAGCTGGATATATCGCACCGACGACCGAGGGGAAGTGGTGGTATGATAGAATGGGGGGCGAAGGCGAATTCAGGGAAGTCAATGCGGTGTAAATTGGATGCTATGTCGCAATCTAGGTATTATTTGGTTGTATTATAGAGGTGTTGGAAGCACAAGAACCTTGGAAATGTTGATCTCGTACTCTCACTGGAATTCTGACACACATCGAGACCGTTGTGTAACTTGTTGCGAAAACATGGTATTACCGAAATTCCACCGGCGATTGTTGTTCAAAATGGTATTTAGATACTGTCACGAGGGGTTACGTACAGTTACAACTTGGAGGCTCTCGCTTCCTTGAGCGTCTCTGCCAATGCCTTTGAGATCTTGTCCATGTGACCACGCTCGGGATCGACGGCGGTGATACCCAAGTGTCTATAAACCAGAGTCAGTCTTGTGATAACTGAGCGCGCACACCAAGAGACGTACCCGACACGGAAATACTTGTCTGTCAAAGGACTAGAGTCAACACGGCAACATCGCGCTGGATTCTTCAAACACACCTTTGATGGCTGAATGTATACCACCAGCGACCACAATGTCCTTTTTCAAAAGAGAAGGTACGATGTCGCTCGCGACGATGCCGTCGGGGAAGTAGAGCTGTCAGGCCATGAGCGCCAAAAGGGCAGAGATGTGGGAACAGACTTACGGCGGTCATGCCGTTCGCTGAAACTTCTTCGCTCAGAGGCACGTTTCTGAACCCGAGACCCTCTGCGAATTTCTTGAAGCGTCTACTGGTATCTTTGTGTGCTGCGAAACGATTTTGAAGGGATAGAGGACCTTGAATAATCTGAGCGAGAGAGGCGCGGTAGGCGTAAATGAGATTGACGGGTGGGGTGGCAAAGTAGGCAGCAGAGTTGCCCTCGTATGCCTTCATGATCGGCAACCACCTAACGTCGGGATCGAAAACATTGAGACGAGGAAAGAGGGTGAGCGATACACTCACTTTTTCCAGCTGGCATAGTAGGTCCTGACGGGTGTTGACCTCTTCTCGAAAACCTGGAAGGCAAGGGAGTTAAAGGTGGCCTGGACGTGAAACGATCTTCGTACGTTGAGAGCTTTTTGGCTTACGACGACGATGCTGAGACCAGGTGGTGTACCGAGACCCTTTTGGCTGGCTGTTAGTACGACATCGATACCCCAGGCATCCATCTGGATCTCCTCGCTAGCGACGGAACAGACAGCATCCACCACAACCTGTGGGGAACAGATGAGTGACAGTCTCGGAGTGGTAGGTGTGACGCACGAGTGTCTCTGGTGACACGCTCTGAACGAGTTCTGCGACCGCTTTGATGTCCGAGAGGACAGCTGACACGGATGTCAGTCAGGCGAGGTTAGACAAAGCAAGAGCAACGTGCCTGTTGAAGTGTCAACATGCGTCACCGTGATGAGTTTGTACTTTTTCTGCCTGAGGGCGGTCTCAATGTCAGTCTGCTTGACAGTCCCGCCGATTTCGGACTTGAGTTGATCAACCCTAGCACCGTATGCCTGCAAACTATACACTGTTACTGTCGGTACGTGGACGGTGGATGTGGCCAAACGAACCAGTCTGCAAAGCCCTCTGCAAAGTAGCCACAATTCAAGACGAGGACGTTCTCGTCTGGTTCGACGAGGTTCGCTGACACCTTTGGACAAGGTCAGACCAGGGGGGGCGGCGGGGTGATGATGCGCGAACCTGGTCCCAACCCAAAGTGCCCGAGCCCGCGATTAAGAAGGGCTGTGCATCCTTTGAATAGACGATTTGCCTGGAGAACGATATGGACGAGGATGAGTATGAACGGTGGGAAGAGCGGACCTGGTCATGCGAATGCATTCGCCAAAGACGGAGGCGAAATCGGGGGACATGTGGGACATGGAGGGGTGGGCGTTTGCGTAGAGGACCTAGACATTATGTGGTGAGGCAACGCGTTGGGTGCGGCGGGTGGACCGACCTCATCTGTGACCTCGATCGGGCCGGGAATGCTGGTGACTGGGTGAGTCAGTGTCCGGGACGATGTAAGGAGAGACTTACAGCAGCAACCTGCGAAGATGAGCTGGCGCTAGTGAGTGACGAGAGTGTACGTACTTGTGTGGGTCCTGTGAAAGATAAGCATGGGTGAGATTCGTCAAGATCGGACGAGGGGGCAAAGGGAGCCTTACCTGCACGAACTTTGGTGGAGACATGGAAGCGAAGAGACGAAGGGGACGTAAGAAGGCAGAGGCAGACTTTAGCATCATGATGGTGATTCAGATTGACATGTACACACTTGACGGAACAAGGCACTCCGCGACGGAATCATCGCCCTGCAATGATCCGTGTCCCATCCACGTCAGCGACCCCGTTCGTCTGCCCAACACCAGACAATCCAGACACCGTCTTTTGTAAATCCGTCCACTCCGATTCACGGGGAAGCCCCATGTCCCCAACATCATACACGTACAGCTTCCCGTCGCTCCCTCCAAGCGCTGCCCGCCGTCCGTCCTTCCGATCCCACTCCATCTTGTTGATCGCACGTCCAAATCCAACGTTGGTAGACACCACAGGAACCTGTATTTCCACTCAGCTCAAGCACAACACACCGAACAGCAACCCGTGACGCACCTCTGTGTCCGCATTTAGATTCCACAGGTCAAACTTGCCCGATCCATCTACTGTCCCAAACAACGCAGGGTGTGTCGGATGCCACTTTACGTCGTAGACATAATCATCTGCCTCGTCGAACGAGTAGATCGGCGCAATCGCCTGCACTGCCGTCGAGGGTTTCGCAAGACTCCTTGCCCGCCATAGCTTCACCGTCCAATCCACGCTTGCTGTCAGGAACAGATCAGAAAAGTCAACCGGCCCAACCAACGGGTGGAAATGCAGTCCCATGACCGGCCCGGCATGCCCCTTGTAAATGTCACACTGATTCAGCCCAGCTTTGGCCCCTGCCCGATCATATCGGTTCGCTTGATACACATTCCCTTCTTCCGTCCCCACCCAAAACGTCGTTGTCTCATTGTCCGGAAAATCTAGCGTAGTGACCGCCACCTCCCCCGTTTTGTTGTGTCCAGCATGGATGAGCTCTAGCGTTTCCTGGACAACACGTGTCACCTATTACTGGCAAAGACAAAATTCAAAATAGCAGTACCTGAGGTTGTGCAAGCATGTCCACAAGCCAGGAACACACGGTCCCATCCGTGCTGCTCGTAATCAGGTTGTGCGCATTTTGCGTCCCAACCATTTGCATCGCATACACTGGGTGCGTGTGCCCAGCCGCAGACAACGGCGTCTTGAGCACTGGCAAGTGCTTCGATCGCGTGTCCCACAGTAATATCTGTCCAGAGTACGTCCCGCCGAATACAAGATTCGAATGAAACGGTGAAAAGGTCACTGACAAGACGTCTGACTGTCATCCGTGTTAGCCTGATACTCGAACGCGTAGAACCCTTGCCAACCTGGGAATGGAACACAAACTCTGGCCGCTCCAACAAGTGCAAATTCCAGACAGCAACAATTCCGTCAGGCTCGTTCAACGCAGCAGGGTTCTTGTTGTACGATGCCACGCTAAGTTCCGGATACTAGGATCGAGTCAACCCAAGCACTCGAACACCACAAATCACCGACCTTGGGTGACCAGTCCACGTCGGTTATCGAGCGGTTCTTACCATAGCGTTCGTCGTAGAACGCACAGACGCGTTTCACCCGCTTGCCCTCCGAATCATCACTGGAGATGACAGTTATGACCTTGCCAACTCGGAAGCATGTCGACCCACCCGTTCGTTTCCGTGCCAACAGTGTAATCACGAATGTAGTCGTATCCATCATTCAGTGCCCGCTGGACGATCTTTGACGACTGTTCCACGAAATCAAGGAATTCGGGCGCAGTCAGGATGCTGGCGCGTTCCTCTTCCGTTAGATCTAATAGAATGCGTGAGTGGCGTCGCGCGACTCCAACGTACCACCCAACCTCGGATCTCTTGTTCAATCTCCTTCTCGAGCTGCACGCTCTCTTCCTCAAGCTCCTTCTCTCGAGCGATACGATCAGCTTCTAGTTCACGCTCGCGTTCTCTTAGAATCTGTTGCCGGATGTCTTCCTCAGAGATCAAGGGCGTTTCAGGCTCGACGGCCGTAGTCTGAACTTCTTTGTTGTAGATCACTCGTTCCTGTCCTCACATTGTGAGAGCGTAACACACAATGAAAGCCAGAAACATACGCGCTGCGGAAGCTCAAATAGCTCTTGTTCCACATCGATCAAATCTATAGACCGTGGGGTCAAAATCCTAGAGTACCTGTTAACCATCTACTGAAATAAGAAGAAACGACCGACGTACCTCTCCACGACGTGATCCGTCGCCGAGTTGACAGACGCGATCATGGTCGTCCCCATGCTGAACCTGTCCGAACCCACATCACTTTGTCGACTGACACGGCCAGACGGAGATAACGCCGAGCTTGAATGGAGCAGCGCGGATTGGCGAGGCGGCGTACCGGGCAGCGAAGACGAGGGTGTGACATCCCCAGTGCTGTCAAATCCGCCCCTGCTCGAGCCCACGAGCGCGTTGACGAGGTCGTCAACGTCGCGTCGCGCGACAGAGGATGGGCCAATGGTCTGGGACGTCGGTGGTGAGATGGGAGGAGAGACATGGAGGATATTTTACCTCGGACTGGCGTCGTTCTGTTTCTGCGCGTTGTCTGTCTGCTCTGGCCTTTCTGAGCTCTGCGAGTTTGGCGCGCTTGGCCTCGATCTCTGCTCGTCGCTTGTCGGACATGGTCAAGATTTAAGATGTAAAGTATAGCGACCGTGGAAAACTCGACTACAACACGACGTCCAATGTCGACTCTCTGCCACGCCAATGTTGTTGACATCGAACCAGTCAAGATTCAGGCCTCAGGGCCGCCAAGGCTCAGAACTTGGAAGTCGACAGGTTCCACAGCTGTTGCATGCATGGTCTACTTCGTAATTCAAGACGCGTCTGAGCTTCTGGCGAGAGCGCGAACAAGCGACGTGGACCAACGCTGCCTCATCGACGTCGACGATACACATCCCAACGCTCAGGTGAAGATGAACAAGTGGATCGAGATAAATGTGATCCGCACGCACCCCATGATCATCACGACCTTGGCTCCCATAATACCCAGATTATTTGCGCCACCTTAATATTGGACCACAGAGCTCAGTGGGCCAGCTCCTGAGGTTTCTGTCGACCTTTTCGTTCAATTTCCACCTCCTCTAAGTCAATCTGTTTACTTCGAACAAGTCACCGAGACTGTCGAAAGCCACTACATCTGTTTTGATAGCTGCGCCAACGGTGGGGTACTGGGAAGGTCCGTCAATGAGTGTTCCCGGAGGCAAAGGAAGTGGATGCATTCGGGGCGGACAGTGAGTTGTTCTAGCCCTTACCTTTCCATCTCTTATCGGAAAACATTCGACAAGACGCTCTTGACTTTGTTCTGTCAGGGTCTTCCTGAGCTATTTACTCATATTCGTGCCGCTGTCGAGTACATCTACGGCCGCCTTGCTCACTGCTTTCCCTTTGGTTATCTATTACTGTCAAGGATAAAACTTAACTTGACCACCATACTTATAGCTTCTTTTCCAGTGCATTCGTCTGATTTTCTGAGAAAATAACTATTCACAGCACATGCAATAGTCAGCGCAAGCCCGTGACTGGTTCTATCTTTGTTCCACTTGTTCACCTGAACTACCAACTCATCTTTCGGATTCAGATCTGTGTTGGCATCCGGCGTCCGTGTCCTTGTAATCCGATGTCGGTAGAGCATAAATAACCGACCCTTCGGATCCGAATCACACCCGTAGGTTTTTTTTGGACGAGTGGCATTATTGTGTAACAACCGTCTACACTAGCTCTACACAATATCGTAGGTTTTGACCGGACCGTTGTGAATCCCTGCCCCGTCACAGCACGAACCAGCGGTATCACCCAGCAATACCACTTCGCACAACATTGGATAGGCTGCCATTCTAGGACCTCGAGGGAGCAGAGTAGCTGCGAGCTTGGTGTGCTAGATATCGATCTTTGTTCCCCCGCTCATCAGAAGTGATCACGAAGTGTTGGCGACCGGTGAAACAGGACCACACATTCTACAACCCTGTATCTTTGCCACAACGGTACATAAATCCGTGTTTTTTGAGTCCCGGGTGGTCACCGCGTGCTGGTACTATCATCCGCGAGGGAAGATAGTCGACAATGGCAGCCACTTGCTCCGAATCTTACGAGCGAACTTGGGACCCAAGGCCTTGTAATGGCCGTGTTTTGGACTGACATCTCCGTCTCCGACAATGATGGAACAGCGTCCGTTCAAGTTGCATCGAAAGCTCCCGAGACCATGCAACCCTAGGGCCTCTCTGCTCTGGATTTTCCGAACCCTGCACGTCTAACGTCGATCTCTGCTCGTCGCTCGATATAATCAAGATTCAAGATTTCAGATATGTGCGACAGGCATGGAAACTTGGGCAAGTAATCAGTCCGCAAGTACTAAGGCACCATCATGTCGTCTAACTCTGGAGTCGGAGGACGTCCAACGAGTCTTCCAATCTCCTTGTCAACTCTGTGCCAGTTCCAGTGGCAATCCATCCGGCGTCCAGTGGCGGAGATACAGACCGCAACCTTGGTCAATGAGGGAAGGTGCTTGTGCAGAAAATGGGCAACGCTGGCGCCCGGCTCTTGAATGGGCGAATTCGCGACGGAGAGGATTTTAATAGCCGTATTACGGATCGACGGTTCTGCCTCTGATAACGATGGGATGTTTGTTGCATCGAGAGAGAACCCGAGATCTTGCAGGTTTGGGCATCGCGCAAGTAAAAGCAACAGACCCTCCAGCGTTGGGAGCTGCACCAATGGTGGACAATCCCAACCGTTGTGGATATTGAGCTTGAGGGTCTCTAGTCTAGGCCAAGCTTGGGCCAACCGAATGATTTCGTTGTCGTTCAATGAAATTGGATTCCTGATACAGACTTCAAGCCCATCAAGATTCAAGTTCATGAGTGGGTTCAGAATCTGAAAGTCGACAGGTTCCGCAGGCGGTCCCAATGTGAATGTAATTAGGGGGCTATGAAGCGTGATCCAACGAAGGGTTTTGCGTCGCGTAGCTGAATTGAGGACAGTGAAGAATTCCTGCAGCACCATGGGGGTTGCAGCCACATTGAATTTGATGGAGACTTTTTCAAATGGCTGGTGGTGCGACCTGAAGTATGGGATAATGGAGGAAAGATTTTGGATCTGAAGCTCTAGGATACGCAAGGTCTCGAAAGGAGGGTGGTCGGGGGTACCATAACCGGCCAGCATCCGCAATTGGTCCGGATCGTAATCCACCAAGTTGCAACTGAACTTTTGGAGACAGCGCGATTGAACGACGTGGATCAGCGTCACCTCATCGATGGCATTGCAGATTAAGTTCTCTAAGTTCAGAGAGCGAGTGATGGCACGCGAGATTATAGTTGTCACAGGTGGAAAGCGGGACGAGTGGCTGAACTCAATTGACTTGAGGTTCGGGCATAGAATATGGTAGCACTCGAGGAATCCCAGAACAGACGTGTGTTCACCATCTCCAACGCACAAATGAAGATGGACTAGTGAGGGGCTGAGGAGTAAACGGATCGAGGTGAACGATGTGTGATCCTCATGTGTCCAATGGAGGCTACGAAGATTGGGTAGTAGCAGTGTGGTACGAAACCACAAGGACTGTAAGATTTGTACTGAGAGTCTATCATGGACATGGTCGAGTGCTAACGCTTGGACGCGAGGGGCGTAGCGTAAGACGATGTTCCACTGCTCTTGATTGAATGGGATCTGATCTGAGAGTCAACGTTGCATATCTTCTAATGAAAAATGTCATACCAACGATGCTTCCTGTACAATATCATCATCATCGCCATCAAGCAACGAAGCTTGGCCAAGCACACATAGCAGAAGGGGTTGTAAACTGTGTAGCCTACGCCAAACGGCATCGAGAGCAGGTTCGGAGAAGGCACGACAAGTCCTTGCGAGCACCGCAAGGGCCTGCCTACCGACTGAATCAACATGTCCGACTGGGTAGTGCCAATCATGGTGGCATGCCTTATCTCCAGCTAGATGATCGAAGATGCAGCAAAGCACCTCAGAAATCAGGAGTGCACCGTGCATTGTGGGATGAGGTTTGCTTCAGGATGTTTGGGTGAGATGGTGTCTTTGAAATATTTCAAGAAGCTTCACACCCGCCGCACTCAGCGGATCGCCGGTGGTTGGCAAATCGCAAGACTCGACGCCCTGTCTCAAATCAGCAACGAGCTGACCATTTGTGGTCCTGTAACCTGGCCGCTCTACGCCGACAGCCTAGCGGTCTACCAGACTATGTCCTTTGTCAGTGTGGGTTTTGAGTCCGTCTGACGTATCAACTTTCCTACCCAGTATTGTATAAACACCGCCGAACGTTTTGGCAAACTTGAAATTACCTCAATATTGATGCCATAGCGGAGAACCTGTCCAGTGCTGGTCAGTTTGTACGGTGAGAGTTACAGATGCAAATACTAGTAGCATTTTATCTCACCAGCAACAAGCTCTTTCTCCGCATCAATATACTTAAACTTGGTATGCTTGCCAAGCCACAGCCTGGTGCGGTTGAGTTGTATCCCCGCATCTTGCACCTATCCACCGGAGCTTGAGGTCTGTGTTGTTCTTGATTGCGACGCGGGTCTTTGACATGTACAGCCTTGCAGCGTCATGTTGGGCTACTACCAACGTTCTGTGGGGTCTCGTGGACTTTGTTGCTACAACCTTCTCCGAGTCGACGAGGCTGTTCCCACCAAATAGATCTAGTGTGTTGGAACCCATCGCGTCTATCCTGTCGCCGTTGAGTACATCCGCGACCGCCTCTGCCTTCCCTGGTGCACTGGTATCCACCAGCATCACTATCAAGAATGAACTATCTGCTGCTAATTTGACCACGACACTCTTTTCCAGAGTCCACATCAGATTCTGGAAAGAGAAGCTATTTGCAGTGAGGATGCACCGAAAGTTATTCCAAGCCGTCCAAATGGATCTATTTTTTTGTTGCATTTGCTCACCTGAACTGC
>JBBPLG010000189.1:0-35660 GCA_038089695.1 Xanthoconium separans | reverse complement strand
CCCGCACGATCCTAGGGATGGTGTGATCAACGACCTCGCCGCCACGCACGTCAAACGAATACTACTTTTCCTTGTCGAGCGTGGCCCCCACGATGCTCGGAATGACTTTTGCAGCCACGTCTTCGACGTCGAAGCACTCGCTCGTCGCCGTGAACGCTGACAGCCCCGCCACCCGCGCGTGCACGAACGAGTCCTTGAGGGCCTTGGAGAACGCTGGCACGAGGACCTTGCGTTTGGTATTGTACCCCAAGGTAGGGCCGAGTCGACCGATGAGAATGCACGTGTTCGTTCGTATGGACGCTTCGGGGTCGCTTTGAAGACGTGCGAGGTGCCGGAGAAGATCGTTGTTGAGAATGCGGTCGTTGAGCTACGAGTGTCATCAGAACGACGTGCGACGACAACAATAAAAAGTAGTATACTTTGGGTGAAAGAAGGACGATCGCACGTATCGTCGCTTCGCGAATGACGGGGACCGTGTCTGTAAAGCCTGATTGCTGCTCGATCGCGTCAATGGTTGGACAAACAACGAAAGAACGGGTCACATACGAGGTTGGGCCAAACCTTGTCCACGACGGCCCTCTTGTCGAGCTTGTCCGCATAGTCGGAGAGGTTATCGAGCAATGCCATGCGTGTACCTCGATCGGGGCTGGCGAAAAGTTTGATCAAGGGTGCGACGACGATATTGACGTATTCGTCGGGCGAAACGTTCTTTCCAAACTGTAGTACCAAAGGGACGATGGTTGCGGCGGAAGCGCCTCCATACTCGAGGGCGGTCACGAGCGAAGGAAGAATACGAAGGAAGCGAATTCTGGAGGAAACGGAGAGGCTGACTCTTTCAGCGTGCTGCACGTTTGGTTAACGAATGAGTTCTTGATATGGCAACAGAGAATTTGACGTACCGAAGAAGAGCCGCTTTGTCTGCCTCATTGCCTAGACTAAACTTGTCTAGGCCACCGCAGACCTTGACCAATCGATTCTTGGAGAAAAAGCCAGAGCCATCGCCTACCGATTCTGCCATGCCGGTGTCGAGGAATGTTTTCGTCATGCGGCCCTTTGGGTTGGGGTTGAAGAGTTTTTTGAAACACGGGAAGACGCCAGGAGGAATCGAGCCACGAGACGACGGTTAAGGAGGGGGTATGGCGGTTCTGCGGTCTCTGGTGGGGGACGGGTGGGGTTGAAGACGGTATGCAAGAGCAATCCGAGAGCGTAGCTGTCTGCGGCCGAGATGGAAGTGCTGTGCGCATGCTCAGTCAAGCATAGCCATGGGAGTAAGGACTTACTCCTTCAACGCGGACCAACCGTTTTTCTTGACCTCGGGTGGTGCGCAGCTGATCGAACCCGGAAGCAGACCGCGCATTGTCTAGTTCGAGTTCAAGATCAGCGTGACCAGACCGACGTGAAACTTACATAGAGGACCGGATTATCGTCTTTGGGGTTGTCAGTAGGAGCTCCACAGGTATGGTGATAGGATGGTTTTTCTTTTCGATCCTTGATTATGGCTAGGGTGGTGGTGATAACTAACAAGACCGTTTTAGGTGGCATATTTTTGCCTTTGGACCTCTTTCCTGTGATCTATGAAGATTATAAAGTTTTTTATTCGAGTCTACATACAATGGACTCACTCGAAGTTTGAGCATGACTCAGCAAGGCTTTATTGCCAACTATTCGGTGCAACTCGTCGTAGACGGAGACTCGGGCGATACCTGGATTCAGGATACGTATTCCTGGAGTGCAACATGTTCTTCCGGAGTGGCATACTGTAGGTGGTTTTCTCATCTATCGTTCTCGCCCAATCATGCCTGCCTGCATGCATGTAGCCACGTATGGAGTCACAGTCGTGGGCAATACGTCTCAAGACGGTCCCCCGGATAACAACCTCCTTACGGCCTCTGTCTGCTTCGGTCAAGATTTCAACGGCTTGTCGAACCAGTCGTTCCGTGAGTTTGAATCATGGCATAACGCGCACGGTGACTGAAATATGACCCACTAGTCGTACTTCTACACGCTAACCCAGACTGAAGGTATGCAGATTTTGCTCAAACTTGCGAGGTCACGCCCTTGGTCACAACCGTCCAAGTAACCTACGCGGCGGGCGGTGTTGCCAGCATCACCCAACCACCACTTGAGCAACACCCGCTGCCAGCCCCAACGGATACGTACAACTCAAGCGTATTGCTGTGGTTTCCTGCATACGTAATTTGGACGACGTTCGTAGGGTCCCAAGGACTCGATGGAAACGAGCTTGGATCCTTGGAGACAGTTATCTGGCGCTGCAGCTGAATCAGGCCTTCCTGATCGTGCGTGTGAATGTGGTCGCCATCCCGATATCCACTGACGTCTTTTCTTGATTGTGAAACAAGGAAGATTATCCTCGTGGCATGGTGGAATATCTAGGCTCAGTACGTCGCTTTCGGTCGCCTTCGTCGCGTGTCCATTCTTGACCCAATGCGGCACCATGCACGTATGCATATGCGTATAGATCTTGAACGCCGTCGCCGCGCAGACTGACAACATCCCTGCGGATACGATCGTCCAATCCAACAGCAGGTTTCACATACAGACCTTCGGTTGGTCATTTCACCTCCGCACGCACTGCCCGTCGCTCGCGGCGATCGCCCTCGTCGCCCACCTGACAGTAGCGCTCGGGGTATTCGCCATGCTGCCCATCCCTCCACGGCACAACGCCAGCCCGGCCCAGGGCGACGCGTGGAAGCCACCTGTGCACGGGTTCAATCCAACGGTCACGATGGACGTGTTGCTCGCGTCGACAGCGGGGGACCTGTCGAGGGTCTTGACCGAGTCTGGCGCTGCATACCACCTCGGTGTCGGTGTCGGTGTCGGCAAGCGAGACGAGGATGGTGCCGGCGCCGGGGAGGGTGCGCGAGGGATGCGCGAACGCTTCGGCGTCGTGCCGGAGAGGACGAGCGAGGGATGGCCCGCGTTGCGGAATGTGAGCTTGGACTCCGTGACGGAAGATCGCGCTGGCGTGGGCCCCGATTGCTTCCATTTCCTTCGCGACCGCCAGGGTGGGAGGTCGAGCGTAGACGATGTACAGCGCGATGAGTATATCGAGCTGGGGATGGTGCCACGGGAAAGGACAACGGAGCTGTAGGATGCATAGAGGTCCGGGCTTCGAACGCTACTGTCACGGCAATTCACGCCCGGTGCTACGTCCGTATGACCCATTGATTCACCTCTTGTCTTGTTTACTATTTAGTTCTGAATTAACCCCCTTCTTGCTCTTGTCACATCCGGTACGTGGCTTAGGTCGTATATTATCATCTTGATGCAGCGCTGGACTAGGACCTCCTAACAGCTGCGTAGAAACGGTGATAGAATGTGTCGTCCTTGTCCTGAGGGACGAGTGGTTTCGCCTGATGTCGATGGCCCAACCGTAGAATGTATTGGAATGTGGATTCGAACGTCACTTTCAGAACGAGAGCCGGCGGTAGGACAGTGAGTCGTCTTGTGAAACCGACGTCCTAAGTAGAAAATGGCATATAACAGCTCATAAAGTGACCCTGGAGGTTCCGTTTAATCGAACATCTTCTGTTTCTTCGAATCTCGTCAGCTTGAGGTTGATTAGGAGTCTAATTGTCACCAAATGGCTACTACCTTAGCTTGTATTAAGTGGTGCAGCCCCGCGTTGAAGGGAGATGTGTGCGTAGCTTTCAGAACGGAAGCCTAGTAGGGTGACAAAATACACTAGGATCGAAGAAACGTATCACCTGACGACCTCTATTCTTTTCGCATTCCCCCACTCACACCCCCCGTCAGAATGCTCGGTAGTTGTTCGTCACTGATCGCATACAGCAAGGACACAGAACCACCCATCAGCAAAATGAGGGTGATTACGGTACCAGTGATCAAGACGAACGGGCTAACAAGATGATCAACGACGTGCCGCAAGACGCAATGAAGAAGTGTTCAAGGAAACGAGACTCACCCGCTCACGTCCCTCCGCTCGCACATCCCGCCCGCCCAATTCTGCAGCTTGCCTGTCTTGCTCATGGTGGTGTTACAGGCGCAAACAAAACATTCCTGTCCCACACGCGTCGTGTTGGTGCACTGACCGTGCCCAGAACAACCGTTGGTCGCGTCAGTACAGGCGAGGAGAGAGGTGAAGCACGACGAGAGCGCTTTCGCGGGTTGAACAGAGGGCATCATCTCGACCGATTGGTCAGAGAGGACAGGACTCCTCCTCTGGGCACTCGGTGAGTACGTCATCAACGCCAAACGGACCGATTTGTCGGCCAAGGCAGCCTCGATGGCGGCCCGCAACGTCGCCGCAGCAAGCTTGTATTGCTCGCTCGACTTGCCATGCGACGTGGCCATCTTGGGGATGCCCGTCAACTCGAACGCCGCGAAGCGGTCAGGCGAGGGTATTTCGAGGTAGTTGACGAGCGTAGACATTTCGGCCAGGAACGCTTCGTTGGCCGGTGATGGCGCGGAGAAGATGTCGAGCGCACGAGGGACGCCATGGGTGGGGATGGAAGGCTCGGTGGTGACATGCGTGTATACGTGTAAAGCACGCCGACTGCACGTCTTGAGAAACGTTGTCAATGACTCGGATGATGACTCTGAGAAGGAAAACGATGGTTGGAAGTGTGATGGCACGACGTCTGTCCGAACGTGAGTCGAAATCGGGTCAAGGGTGCGAAAGTGACCTACCTTGAGCGTATGCCTCATCGATGAGTAATAACAAGGCATTCTGGTCGCCCTGACCCACGAAGTCGCGTTCTGTGAACAAATGGTCTAACTGGGCGAATTGATTGATGACCTCAAACTGCTCCAGGCCCAGATGAGCTGAAAGGACAAGATTTGCTTGCTGTGGTGAGAGACGGCGTGGAAGCGAGTCTTGTGGATCTAGAAAAACCGTCGCAGCCCGCGCAAGTCCCAAGAAGAGACACGACGTTGCTAGTAATCGATGCATGCTGCGAACAAACGTCGGACGATGAAACCAGAAACAACTCACTCGTGTTGACACTTGTTTATGGTATCAAGGCTGCAAAGGTACGCAGTGTATATTATCTTTCCAAGATCTAACAAGAAACAAAATTACTGTGCTAGAATCTATGATCGAAATATTCTGAAGTATACTAGGCCTAGCCCGATTTACACGCAAGCGTCGTGTTCGGGGCCTGTGAGTAAAGTACGACACCCCCGGGACCAGACGGCCGCTTGAAATCGCTGATGACCTGTTGTCCACCGCTGGGCGACACAACCCACTCCATAAACATCTGCCAGATCTGCTTGTTCGCTGGGTCTGCCTTGGTTCCCAGAATAACGTGAGCAGGGTTCAACAAGGGGTCATTTGGGTCAGTATCCCCACCCTGGGCGAATACACTCAGAGCAGACGTGACCTCCTTAGTAGATGACAACCATGTCCCTTTATCTGTCAGCGTATACTCCGACAATGCGGCCGCCGCAGCCAAGGCTTGAATAGGGAACCGCGGGTATTGATGGTACCACGTCGAGTACGCATAAGCCCAAGGGACCTAACATCGATCGTCGATGAAGTGCTCGCATGTCAAAAACACAAAATATGGGGCATACCTGGCCAATCTCGCAGAACAGTAGGCTCTCCTTGATGTTCGTCGCGCTCTTGTCGTAACGGGAGAGGAAGCGAACAGGCACCCGGTCAGTTGGTGGTGTCTATGTCCTCGTGTCAGGTCATCCTCTTTCCAAATGAAAGTTAGCATACCACCACATCCGCGTTGCCTTGGGACACGAGCTGGTTGAACATTGAAAGGGCATCGCCCCCAGTACTGTTCAGCTTTCCAGGATCCGACGGGGGACCTACGAGCCAAAAGTGGTCCTACAATGACGACGGTCATTGTCATGACATGACTCGTCAAGAGTAGAAATAACACCTACGCGGAAACCGTACACGCGCTCCACTGCGGCACCAGTCTTGCACGCCTGCATTTCTGCGGCTTCGTTGTAAGTCACCGCAACGTCGATTTCGCCTGCGGCGAGGTATCCGAGGCTTTGAGTGGTATCCCCGAGGTACCAGCCCACCTGGTGGCACGCTCGTCAGAGTGCCACGGCCACTCGAAGTGGATGGAGACCGACCTGGAAAGGTGCGACGCCCTGTTTGTTGCAGTACTGAATGAAGGCGTTCGCCCAGGCTCCAATGAGGCCAGACTGACCAGCCCCACCGTTTCCGATTCGCAGCCGAATCTCCTTGCCACCCAACCCACCGTCATACACGGCCGCAGGTGTAATGGTGGCATTGGCGCTGCAACTCGAGTTGCCAGACCCAGTTGCGAGCTCGTTGGAAACGAGGAAAGCAGAGCTGGAAGAGACGAAGCAGGCGAGTAACAGACACAAATGGAGACGTGCCCACTTGGAGGGACTCAAGTCGAACATGTTTGCAAGATCGCGAGGTTGGTCTGTCGACCTGGAAGACAAGTATTTATATGTACCCTTGACACTCATTTCCGCGAAAAAGAAACATCCTTGTTTGAGAAAAGGCTGTACCATAGGTGCCGAAAATCTATTGCATTAGCGTAAATGCCGTTTGTTGAACATGATTTTTTCTTCGCCGACGTAGCAAGTGTCAAAGCTCAGCGAGTTCTGATTGGTTGGTCGCTCTCCATCATTCAGGAATTACTTGATGCCATCTTACCATATGGGTAAAATCGGCACTTTTGACAGACTCAAGTTTCCGCAAAAGCTACACGACTGAAAGGGACAAGTCCCCCCAGAGTTACTAAACGGTATCGACTTACGAGCATCCTAACTTGGATGCATTGTTAGATAGCAGACGAACTCGGTGGAAAAACTCCAGCGCTCGGCTGCGGCATGCACTTATGTACACGCATCTGCCACGCGTAGCCGTAAGTACTTACGTGCACACCGCTTTGCGCTCCTTGCATGACGCGAATGCTGATTTACACCTATCATCGCGCCTTGCATGTGGAGGACACCACTAGCACTAACAAGCTGTGCGCATCACCGAGCAGCATCGTCCCCAATCTCAAGGAGAGGCAAAGTTTCCGTTGCAGCGTGATTCTTCTACATGAAATCTTTGATGACCATTTGCCTGCCATCAAGTAACTTCCGAGTTACCAGTTCGACGTGGCATGAACTCATCTGGCTGGCTTGGTTCTGTGGGTCTGTGTCCCGGATCCTGTCCCAAAGTTATCGTAGAGTCGCGTAGCTTGATCCGTCAGTCAATAGGGATGCCGAGCTCAAAACTTCGCATGGGATAGGCGGCGGTGCTACTTACCATAGCTCAAAATATCTGGCAAATGCATCCATATCAGAAGCACCTACATGAAAATAGTGGCGTACGTGGCAAATCCACAAACAGCGAACTCTCTTCAATACCATCACGGAGAGGCAACGAACAGGTCAGTTAGAATTCTCTGTTTTCTTAAGCTTACGATCTGATTTAGCATCCCCTTGCATTTTCGAGGTGTACTGGACCTAGCTTTTGACACGTAAACTACTGCAGCACCAATCTTACATGACAGCAGTGTCTTCAGGAATGTGGTCGTGTGCACGCACTAAAAACAGAATGATTGGTTGCGAACAAACTCGATTGATGCCCTGCAATTGTTTAGTACGTTACTGATCATGACCCTGTGGACACGGCGCATTCTCAAGTCCGTTTACAACACTCCTTTTCACCCCTCCTCCCGCACCATACATAGCTTCTTGCCTCGTATGAGGGATACGCAAGCCACCTCCCTTGTATATGTCAGGTGGACTGTAAATGCGACTGATGACTGAATTTTAAAAATATGTACTCACCGCTGCGGCGGCGGAGTGGATTGGAAGTGGCGCCAGCGGCGGCACGTATTCAAGGAAGATCATAACAATGTCCGACCATAGATCACCTCGGTTGAATCTATATTTATTGAATATTAGCACCCATGTTCATTGAACTAGCCAATATCATCATTAGTTGCTTGTATGGCACCCTCAGCTTCTCGTGTATATCCACCAGCGAGCTCGGTTAGCCGGGAAGGAAATTAAAGGCTATTCCACTGACGAGCTTCGGGTTCAACCAATCGTGAGTTGCATGGTCCGTGCGTGGGAATGCAAGCTTGACGCAGTGCTGAGTTTGAATTTGTAAGCTTGTCCTGTGAGTCATTGAAGTATAAAAGCACCTTGTCTGCCTCCCACCACCTCCGCTCGCTGTACGTGGCATCGTCGGCGTCGTTCACAATGTCGAATAAAATCGTGGTGAGCGCTCACCCGGCCTTAGTTGTAGTCGTTCAGTCAGGTAACAAATGAATTTTTGAGCCTTCGATCTATCGCGCCGTCATAGACGAAGTCATTTCTACCATTAAGGCCGAATTCGATGAGTATGGCGTCAGCGAGGACGTACTGGCTGATCTGCAACATGTGAGTGGTCATTGGTACGAATGTCGGTGGGTAATTTGACTGACTTCTTCCCTAGAAATGGGAAAACAAAGTGATCGCATCTCACGTCGCCGAGTTTGAGCCACAACCTCAGCAGGCTGCGCAACACCATCCAGTCTACCCGCCCCATCCAATCCATATGATGCCTCATCACCCGCATTATCCGCCCCCCCATAATCCGTATGCACCCCCGCCACAACAGCAATCCAATCCGGTAAAAGCGGAACCAGTGGATAGTCGCTACATCCTGAGTGGACCACCCGTCCCTTATGCCCTCCCTCCTCTTCCTGGTCCCCAGCTCAACGGAATGAAACCACCTACATATCCAGGGGGACAGCAAGGTGTGATATCGTTCCCACCTCATCCCGTGCACCTCGCGCGTCCCGCAGCCGTCCCTCGACCATATGTCCCTCCACCGCCGCCGTCCGCCCCTTCACAGCCTGCACCGGCCGCGGGAACAACGCAGCAATCCGCGCAGTCTAATCAGGCTGCGCAACCTGCGGCCGCATCCCAAACAGCGGCACAGGCGTCGCGTCCAACAACCCAACCGATCCCTCAAGCGGATGGACCGTCGGCCTCTGATTCGGATTCGCCGTCACCTCCACCGAGTCAGCCGTACGCATCTCGACCCTCCCACCCGTCGTTGCCTCAACCCTCGCAAACATCCAACGCGCCTCCACCAGGAGATGAGGTGATCAACAGCGATCTCGACGATTCCGATACGGAAGGTGAGGAGGACGCAGAAGAAGGCGGCCAAGGAGACACAGATATTGTGTTCTGCACTTACGACAAGGTTTGTTTGTACGGTAAAATTATCATTCGATCTCACCATGCCTTTCAGGTCGGACGGGTCAAAAACAAGTGGAAATGTATTCTTAAGGACGGCATGATACATATCAACGGCAAAGATTACCTGTTCGCTAAGTGCACAGGGTAAGATCTTCCCGCCTCCTGTCGAACGATTTCGCCAACTATTTTCTGCAGAGAATTCGAATGGTAACTGTAAACTTCGGCGCTTTCTTCTAGGACCCCGTAGATTATCTGCATTTGCGCATTCCCACATTGCACATTTAAGTCATTCCTCATCAGTGAGACAGTCACTTTCCTTGTATAATAGTAATGCTATCCACCGCCATCTAACAAATGCGGAGGGAATGTTACAGAATGCAAATAATTTCCGGGACTGCCTGCTACCGACGCGCTGCAGCTCTGCAAGATGCTGATCTTGATTCGATGCTGGGTTGGACTACAATACCTTCCCGAGCGAGACGGTGATTAAACGGTCTGATTTCCAACGTCGGGGGGGTTGGCTGTCGAAACATGGAAGATGCACCACTGCCTGGACATCTCGGTTGACGCACACACAATAGTTGCATCTCGCTTCGCACTGCGTCGTCAGCTTGGCATAGGTGCTTCGAACGTGCACCGGCCACGGCGAACAAGAGGTGGGAGCGCATTGCTAACCTCTTTCACTGCATGGTGATCGATGATGGCACGACGTCTTAACCAGATAAATCAGTGAGACGTAAAGTGCCGCCGAGCAATCAGAGCATGTTGACGGGCGGAGAACCTTTTTTTTTTGTGCGCGCTCTGAATTGGAGACGTCCAGGGGGTCACGCGATCGGGCCGGAATAATTGCAAGATCGTTTCGTCGATCTGTCACTTGTTCTCTTGTATTCGCTCTCTGAACGCTATGCGTTAACCCAGGTTAAAACCCCTGTTTACACAGCATCTGCGGTGATCTACATGACCCCACGCTCGCTGATCAGCCGACGTGCTTTCAAAAGATGAGAATGAAAGAAACACCACAAGGCGACATGACACGAAATACAAGGCCAGTCTGCCTCACTGATTTCATATCAGACTCTTCTCATCATCGTGGAAGAGGGGATCTATATTGTAGATGCCCTTGTTCGGACCCCCTGTTCCATATCGTGCGCGACCTGTGCGGATGAAGAAGAAGAACACGCGGTGGGAAAACGGGCTCGACGACTGTGGCAAATGAACGTCCCACTTTGAGCGCATCGTCTCTATTCACCTGCGGGTCTCCCCCCTCCTGTTTGCGCTGGGGGTCAGAATGTGGGCCCTCTTTGAGAGTCTAGGCTGCCTCGCAAACACCTCGTGTGGCGGACGTTTATTGAAAATCGGAGGCGCAACACACACACGCACACACACACGCTACACACGCTAGGGTCATCAAGCGTGGTCAGCGTGCATGTCGCAACCGCAACCCACAAGCCATGCCCTCCTTGTGTGCGTTCTAGATGGAGGGGTCCATCATGACATTGGGGACGACATCGCGTCTGTTTCCGCGGCTCGCTACCAGTTTCCAACAAGAGACATGCGATCGATCGATCAATGTATGAATGGGACGTCTGATGAGTCCATTGTCGGTTGATCTTAGGATGCAGGTCCTTCATGGAATGGACTGCAGGACTGCGATGAACCGCCCCAGAAGAGGGGGGGGGAAAGAGTGGGTCATTCGGTATCCACATTTTTCTGGTACCAAGAATCACCTGCGATCGCACAGAGTCGTCCTTTTAAACCAGGTTTGCGCCCTATGTGCATTGATACCCGGAATGATCCGCAGTGCAAGTCCATTTAGAGCTTCGTCTGCAGATAGAACGGATAAGATCTCCAACCAATTCCGTATACAGGGTACTGACTCATAGACGCAACGAAAAAGAAAACAAGGTTGGGGGACTCAACGTTCCCTCCCGGCTTGTTGCGGAAAGCACGGCCATGATCACCCGATCTGCCAATCCAGATCGGGGGGCTACCAAGGTAGGGAACATTGTTGACATGCTGGCAAGCATACTGCCGTGTTCGGTTGGCCCAGAACCTTGAGGTAAACACGGTTCTCATGCAGGATCCGGTAGACGAATACCTCGCCTTCGAGAAGCGTGCCTGTAGTGGAGCCGTTAGAGTAAGCAGATGCTAAACCTACTTTGTCGTTCTCAGGCGAAAGGCTTCCCCCTATTTGTAATGAGACAAAGTTTTAGTTATGGGGCGCAAGCCAAAGGACATCGCCTAGTCGTCTGGTTCCTACAACGAACCTGTTGGTTTTGGTGGGGAGGCTGTTTTCCCCTCGAATGGTTGTGTTGTTGATACCACAGGGTGGTTGGCATGACAGCTTTGTAACGTGAGTCCCTTTGTCGTGAGGATTACATTAGTATGGCGTGCTACAGCCTGAGAGGCTTCTTTCCCCATACTTAAAATTCGTGATTGCCGCCGTCTGTATTGAGGGCCCGGTGCTGTCACTAACAGGATCGCTTTGACTGATCTGGTGAGGGAACGTTCGAACGTTGACCAGAGTCAATGTATCACTGTCAAGGTTTGCTAAACACAGGTTCACAGAAGAGAACGAGCTCAGGATCGCATCGTATGGTGGACAGCATAGGAGCGATTGGGCCGGACTTCCGCTCGACCTTGCGTTGGCCGACCTACTGCAGCAGGGATCAGTAAGATGTGGTGATCGTGGACCTGAATTTACCTGTACTTGGAATCAACGTACACAACGGAAACAATTGTGGCACAAAGTTTGTCAATACCCGCTCACGTTACAATTAAACCAAATGTATAACAATGTTCACAGTGCGCCAGAGGCGTTCAGTGCAAATTAGCATACATGAAAGTGTGTACAGAAAAAAAAATCCTAGTGGTCCTACAAACACGGCACAAAGCCAGATTGTTTCTGAGGTAGGAGAGACATAAACGAGACGCTCTGCATGCACCGCTACGGGTGCGCATGCCCTTTGTCGTGATTGCAAATGTTGTCACTTTGCAGGCTAGCAGAGCAAGATAATGATTCGTTACCGCTGCACGGAAGAAGAATCTGAAAATAGTCACCCCGAACGTGGGCCCAAAGACCGTAGAGCCATGTCATCGACGGGGTCTCTGCGGTACGCACGTCGCTGCAAAGAACGAAGCGGCGCAAGATCCACCCTGGACGGTCCGATAGCACACGGAGGATCCTCCGAGATTCTGGCTGCATAAAGTTGGGTAGGTGGCTCGGAGGGAAACAGTTGTGCGGGTGGGGGAAGAGATATCTGTGAATAAGCGTTCTGAGAAGGCGGTGTCGTTGCAGTCGTCTGCGGATTGTAGGTAAAGGAACCGTTGTCCTGGCCGGTGGTGTGGGGGATCGGTTGAAACATACCGACTGTTGACGAGTGTCGATCAAAGTTCGAAGTAGAATCTCGTAGGGAGCTTGGATATGTACATGCTAAATCAGGGCGATACTGTGCATCTCTGTCTTCAACAGGAGAGCTGACGGGCATAGCGTGACGGAGAAGGGGAGGAGGATTAGAGATCGACGGATAATCAGTAGACCGGCCCTGGTCAATCCGATCTCTGCTTGGTGAAATGGGTTGATGATCAGAAATTACCGGCAGAGAGGGCCGACGAAATTTGTACTCAGTATCCTCATTCTCGGGTCTCAATGGAGGCAATGTATGAAGGGTTCCAAGGGGAGGTAAAGGTGGGGGAACGGAATACTGGTGAATTTCGGAAGGATGATGGAAAGCGGGAGGATGGGAAGACTGCGGGCTAACCGTCCGAGTCGGTGGTGATGGCCCTGGGTAAGAGGCAGGTTGGGTAGAATATGCGGCAGGGAATGGGGCGTATGTTCGAGTTACAGAGGAGGGTATTTTAAAGACATCTGTACGAGCACGCGTATCATCCCCTTTGCGATTCTTGCCGACGCGCGTACTCTGGAATGTCCCCTCCGGTACCACGAGCTCAGCAACACCCGGAATATCGTCGATAGTACCAAGTTCGTCGACGGTCGCTTGTGTGAAATAGGCAGCTATTGCAGATCAGGATAAGGCGTACAGCATGCATGTGGTCGAGTACATACTTAGGTGCCATTTTCGGCGGCCCTTTTCTGTCTCCACCCAAACTGAATACGTTTGCTTTACTAGAGGATCCCAGTCTCGCGGGGGTTGCTTGTTGGATGCACTAGATCAGAGATATCATGAGGTAGCTGAATATATCTGATTAAAATTAGTTACCCCGAGTGGCTTGCATCAGCAGGTGGCGTGTACTTTTCGTAGTAGAAAAGAAATTCCTGAAATATAAAGATAAGCCGCCCGAGGTATCAAGGAAGCGAGATGCGAGCGCACATCTCGTACACGGGAGGGGCTCCATCGGCGACCTTCGGTGAAGCGCTCGATCCCGAGACCGGTGATCTCAGTGTGGGGACCCCTCTCCTCCCAGGCATAGACGCAGCCTGAACGCAAGGCAAGGCGTTCGTCTGCATCAAGCCGCCTGGTGATGATGGGGAGTACACTGCGTTGGACGGCATAGAAAATCTTGTGCGCGTCACGGGTGGAACGGATACGAACATTCGTACATGTTGGTCTTTGCTGCATTGGCGTCCGTCGGGCAAGGGATGCCAGTGAAGGGAGAGAGAGGCAGAAGGGGCCCAGGGGGACGGAAGGAGGGAATGCAAGAATATATATTCTGTGGAGATCTGGTGGGGAGGAGGTTATTTCGTAATTTGGTTTTGGTAATTAATTAAACCATTTTCTGACTCCAGGGGGGCAACGGACACAGATGCGGCAACAGGCCCAACTGCCAACAGAAAAGGCGATACCATATGATAATTACCGCAACCTTATTGGTGCAATTGACCCAAAAGGTTGGTTGTCAATCTCGATTGCAGCCCGAAACTCTATCACTTTATTACAACTTAAATATTTTATACCATCCCCCATTATTTATCAAAAAAAAAATTCACTTGCTCAAGTATACATATCCACCTCCTCCGGCATACTCCGGCCCGCCCATTCATATCCTCAGACCCACCCCTTCTTCGCCCTTACCCTGTAGATCGGTCAAATACCATGGAAAGTCCCGCGATCACCCTCGTAGGAATGCGGCTCTGGGGTCTTACCGGATAATCCTTTGTTAACCAAAGTTTCTTTTCTTTCCAGTATCCTGCCATTCAGCTCCAACTCCCGACATTCATCGAAACCCCCGCGGTTTCGTCGCGCTATGGACACGCTACTCAGGACATGTGGGTTTCTCAACTCCCATCCGTGATGGCTCCCGGCCCCGTCTTTCAGAGATCCCTCGCTAAAACGGTTAACTACGCTAATTCCTAATCAAACGTCCGTCTCTTACCAAACGGATCCATTGAATGATTGTGCCCGTTACACGTCATGATAACTCTTTCCCCCCACGCTCCCGCCCTACTTTGCGGTTTACTGCAAACCTGATGCACCCTTGTTTCACGTGCTCCTCGGCACCTCGCGGACGGGGTCTTCAAGCCTCTTTACTCAATACTTGGGATCCTCGCCATGGGGAAATGAATGCCCCATTCTCCTCCACTCATCATGTCTTGTATCCCCATTTGATTCCGATTCCGATCGTTTTTGCCAACCATTTCCCTGCAGCGGCTGGTTATAATAAGAATTGTCAATTTTCCCATGCCGGTCAATCATAAATTTACATATCAACGACAAATCGTGTCATAGCTACCGGTCTAACCGCTCAACGCAACATACCGATTTGGACGTTTTTCTTTTTTGGTGCCTTCTGGTAACAGCACGGCTTCATTTCCTCTTGGGTCCCTAACGCCGTCCCCCCCTTCTCGAACAAGGAATCTATTCCGACCAACCTCTCTTCTCTCCGTCTTAGGGGGGCGTTCTTTTCATCCTGCGGGTGGACGGGCAGAGCTACCTGGATATGGATCCGTCCGTTGCTATGTTGCTATACACTGCATAACGCCAACACGTTCGGACCTAAACTTTGATATAGTAGTGTGATCACACAGCTCAAAGTTCGTTCTCTTTTTTGTTTTTGTTTTTTTTTCTTTCACGGGCAAGGTTCCAATCGGGACGTGGCACATTGTACTAGAACGTGGTTGGCTCCACATCCTTGTCGCGGACCTGTGGCGTTATAGACTCACATGCGTAAACATGGCATGGCCTATGCAGGGAAACCTCTCTGAGTCAGCGCGTTTCGGACGAGTTTCGGCTCCAGCATGTCAACAAGCGGGTAGGCTGGAAAAGAAAAAAAAAAAACTCAGTCCAAAGTTGGGGCATTGCCAATAGGGATGGGACGACAGGAGTAGAATCCACACGATGATCGCCGAGTAGTGGTAAACGGCAAACTTACTCTTCAGCCGGTTGTGTTCTTATCGGCGACCGAGGAGGTGAGGTGAGGTGGGCCAACTTACGGTATCTGCCACCAGGGCTTTGTATGCACTGAGACTCCACAATCATACATTGTTCCCGTCTACTGAAAGAATACAAATGCCAATCAAAAAAAGAAAGTGTGACAGAAAGATAAACCAAAAGTCCAGTCAAAGCGACAAATGATGAGAGAGAAAGGCAGTGTCATGCCGTGTCGTCAGGGATAGGAGGAATCCGAGATCAAGGCAAGCTAGGGTAGAGGGTCATGAGTATCTCCTCGTCCACTGGGTGCCTGCGCGGAGGAGGAAGATTTTGAAGGTAGACGAGTGGTGCAAGCGTTTGTCCTTTTCTCTCCAAACTCGGTAAACTGCGAGGTCCATCCCCACCCAGCGGAATTGTGCTTGGGTAAACGGGGTTGTACAAACGTGTAGGTGAAGGGTAGGGCGCGAATTGTTGATGCGGTGGGGCTTGACTTTGGTCTTCCTTGTGCACCCGGTGGCGAGCCGGGTTATGACGGGCGCTTCTGTATTTCCCAGGTGGGACGGGGAGAGTAGCAAGGTCAGGTATTTCGGAAACTGTTCGTAGGTCGTCGGCCGTGTCCGCGGTAAAGTATGCGACTTGGGAGAGCATTGTCTGTCAGCGCAAGGCTACGGCACTGGGGCACGACCGACGTACTGAGGTGCCACTTGCGACGTCCTCGCGACGTATCGACGAATACGGAATAAGTTTGTTTGACAAGGGAGGAGCGCATGGGTTCTTGACGGAAATTATTGCGGGGGTGAGAGCCAGAGTTGAGGCTAGGAAGTAAGGTAAGCCGGCTGGAGGCCAACAAAGAAGCACGAGCAAACGTTGTGTCTGAATCCGAGTTCAATTCTACGTCGATTGGTTGGTCTTTCTCTTGGTAAAAAAGGAATTCCTAGAAAACGTTGAGCAGATGTGGCTGAAGGACATGCTGAAACACGCTCACGTCTCGGACACGACTAGGGCCCCATCTACGTGCACGCTAGTGAGAACAGATCGTCTAATTGTAAGACAACCTGCCTTTTTCCGTCTGTCCATCTTTCAATGCCGAGCTACAGAGAGGTTGGTTTCAGAATTGGGTGGGGTGGCGTCTTTGACCATTGTACTCACTCCGGTTGCCTCTGGGTTGGGCCCACGCTCTTCCCAGACAAAGACACTGCCAGATGCAATCGCTCTTCTCTCCTCCGTATCCAAACGTCTGGTCACCATCGGTAGCACGCCGAGGGCCACCGCGTGAAATATGACTTGAGCGTCTTGAGGTGATCTGTGACGATGAATGTGAATGGACGGCTTTTCGGTCAAACCTTGATCATTGGCGTACCGTACTCGAAGTCTTGTACAAGTAGGCTGCTGCATCCTCGATCGTTGAGGGGCGGGAATGTGGTGCGCGTGGTAGGCGTACGAGGGAGAGCTGGTGGATTTAATGAGCTTGGTATCCGAATCGTATGAATGGGTGAGAATCATTCGACGCTGCTCTCGCAGGCGTCAGTGAGGTAGAGTCAGATGGGATAAGAGACGTGGGGGAAAATGCAGGAACAGCAACTTGTCCTTAAATATCAGAGGACCGAGTCCATTTAACGATACCGGGACACTTAACTTTAACTGTTAAGTAGCGTGATGTAAAACGGCTGATGGTCGGTTGCGTGAAAGGTCGCACTAAGCACGGGTTGATGGGAAAACGAGCCAGACTTCGTGCATCCTCATTGGTAGATCAATATAATAACCAGGAGATCGCAGCGGGTGGGTATGCTAATAGAGTTTTAGGGTCCCTCACTGCGGGGCCTTCGAATAGATTCGGGTGTTCCTTCTTACTCGCTACTCGTGACAAACAATTGCAGGCGACGAGGCTGGGAGACCTGAGGCGCGGTCGAAGCTACGGACATTCCAGCATATTTTCAAGCTCACAATACGCCAACAACACAAAACGGGCATTTGAAACCCATTCGCATCCCCCCATTTCTCGAGTATTTTTAAGTGATCGATAAATTATTACATAAGCAACAATTAGGTCTTGGCTATTTCCTGTTTCGACATTTATGATCTTGCGAGTCAGTCGTGTTTACCGCCCAGGACGCCTGCACTCGGTCTACTACAACACAGCAGCCATGTCTGTCCAGCAACCCGCGTGGCATGCTCCGACTCGTCAGGTGGAAGAACCAGTCTTGAAGGTGTACAACTCTTTGACGAAGACCAAGGTATGGGGCGCGATCAACCGCTGATACCCGACTGCTGCACTCTCGCATAGACAGAGTTTATCCCGAAAACCGGCCGCCTCGTGAAATGGTACAACTGCGGGCCAACCGTATACGACGCCTCTCACATGGGTCATGCAAGGTATGTCCAATCAGACTGCGCTGACCTTTGGTCTCATGTTGCTCGGTTTGGAAGAAACTACGTCACCCAAGACATTCTCCGTAGAATCCTATCAGATTACTTTGGCTACGACGTCCATTTCGTCATGAATATCACCGACATCGACGACAAGGTACATTCTTCGCCTTCTTCGATTCCGCGTTCACAATGGATGATAGATCATCTTACGAGCCCGTCAAAACCATCTTTTCGAGAATTACCGCACCCAGACAACATCGATTACTCCTGAACTCCTCGCTAGGGTGCAAGACGCCTGGCAGGCGCACGTCCTGGACAAGGTATCCAAAGGGCTCCCAGAGAGTATCAAGCCGACTGTCGAAACTTTGCACACTCAATGGCCCCGGATCGAAGCGCTTCGGGATGACGTGGTTCAAAAGGCAGAGTGCTTGAAACGAGATGAAAAGTTTGACATGAATCTTGGCGCTGCTGTAGGTTCCCTTCCATTTGTACGCAATCACAATTTGACTGTCTACCACAGATTCGCACGGCGTCTGCTCTGTCAGCTGCTCGACAGGGTCGAACGGACAGGGATTCCGCTCTAACGTTATTAGACGAGTCCCGGGATATAATAGCGGCATCTCTGGACAGAGAGGTGACGGTCTCTCAATCAGATCCGTGCGCTGTACTTACCATTTTGCGTAGCTAAGGAATACGTTATCCGATCCGTCTATCTTTCGTGAGCTCGCTGCCTTCTGGGAGGGCCAATTTTTCCGAGATATGGATCGTCTGCGTGTTCGTAGACCTGACACGCTGACACGCGTAACAGAGTATGTTCCAGAAATCGTAGAGTTCGTGAAACGCATCATGAAGAATGGTTATGCCTATGAGCATGAAGGCAGCGTGTACTTTGACACCGTCAAGACACCGTTGTCTTTGATTCCTCGGAGAAGCATACCTACGCGAAGCTGGAACCTTGGAGCAAAGGAAATAGAGAACTCCTTGCGGAAGGAGAAGGTTGGTTTTTGAAAAATTTGAAATGAACGCTGGGAACGCTATTAATTTCCTACAGGTGCACTCTCAAATACCACCGGGAAACGTTCCGCATCAGATTTCGCGTTGTGGAAAGCCTCAAAGCCTGGTGAGCCCTCCTGGTCGTCACCATGGGGCTCAGGGCGCCCAGGATGGCATATCGAATGTTCAGTCATGGCCAGCGCAATATTCGGTGACAACATGGACATACATTCGGGTGGAATTGATCTCGCGTTTCCGCACCACGATAACGAGATGGCACAGTCCGAGGTGAGACGGTAACTCCGCGGCCCAAGCTGCCCTTGTTTCTCAAGTTGCACAGGCATACCACGAGTGCAGCTCGTGGGTCAACTATTTCATCCATACCGGCCACCTGCATATAGAGGGTCTCAAAATGAGCAAATCGCTAAAGAATTTTATTACCATTGACGTAAGACGCATTTTGGTGCCACCAAAAGCCGTCTGACGAAAGTCTGGTTTGAATCCAGGATATTCTGCAAAAGTTTACCTCACGTCAACTTCGACTGGTGTTCTTATCGCAATCATGGAATGCCAAAGTCAATTTTTCTGATTTGCTGATGACCGGGGAAGTGAAAACGATCGAGACCGCTTTCAACCTAGGCGTTGCAACGATGAACAACTGTGTCTATCTGACCCTTTTGCAGAACTTCTTCGTGACAGTGAAAGCTCTATTGTTGGCCAACGAAGGAAAATCGGACGGACATCATCACTATGAAGACCTCGAACGGGACCTTTTGAATGTGTACTTCCGAGTCTCAATTTTACTTTATCACAACTAACGCAAATTGTTTCAGGATCGACGAAAGCAAGCTGGCATTCCGTGTCGCACTTTGCGACTCTTTTAATACCCCCGAAGCTCTCAGAATACTACGTGATCTAGTCTCGCGTACCAACGTTTACATCAACACCCGTGCAAAGTCTCTAAACATTGCCTTGGTCGAACAATCGGCCAGATGGGTAGGGGACATGCTACGAATGTTGGTCTGGGAGAAGAGAGAAGCTTGAATTACGATGGGGACAAGAGACCGCAGGCGATGCGAATGTTGCCAACGTACATGTTCGCGCTTTTCACAATTATCTCTCTCCCGACCGTGCGTCTTACGCCAGCAGAAAGAACATTTGCTTCCATATCTTCGCGTGCTTTCCTCTTTTAGAGACGGTGTCCGACAATTGGCTATTGCCAAAAGGAACGGTTTCCTTGAAGGAGATCTTGGCGCTCTGTGATCGGCTTCGTGATGACTACTTGGTTCCGTTGGGCGTGGCATTGGACGACCAAGAAGGTATTTTGCATTTCCCCCCCCTGCATTCGTACTTATGTCAACGTTTCTCCGTAGATGGTAAAGCCTTGGTCAAATTGGTTCCTGCGGCGGAATTGATCAGGGCCCGTGATGAGAAGCGGCAGAAGCTCGAGGCCCAACCGCCCGAAAAGCGGAACTGGAGCGCGCTGCAGAAGAAAAACGTCTTGCGAAGCTAGAGAGCGGGCGTACCCCGCCTGAAGCGCTGTTCAAACCACCCCATGTCCCCGAGGGCACGTATAGCCAATGGAACGAACAAGGCCTTCCTACCGCTGACGGAGAGGGCGGGAAGCTGAGTAAAGCGCAAGAAAAGAAACTCTCGAAGAGGTAGACGGAACAACAGTAGTTGCACGAGGAGTTTTTGGCGTGGCAGCAGCAGTGCCGATGACGACCTTTTTTTTTTCCGCGTCCAAACAGGCATGTACCTTTAGATGTACTGGATAGATTACTCGTTCGGGAGTTTCGGTCACCAATCGCATTGCTTTACAATCAGATTGGCGATAGCTTCTAATCCGACTTGGTCCTGCTCGTCAAACCCACTCGACGCGAGGCAGTCCAGATCCAACACTCCCAAAACCACCTGATTATCACCGTTCTGTAAGATCAGGGGACAGACAATTTCGCTTTTGGTGTCCCCATCGCAAGCGATGTGACCAGGATACTCATCCACATTCTGGACGATGAGGGTCTTCCGTTGCAGGAATACGTCAGCACATATGCCTCGAGCGTGGGACGGGGAGACATTGATGGATTGAAATGCGGGTTTTCCGCAAAACAGTCCCAAATGAAAGTTTGTCGTCGTCGTACGCTGGTTTGTCGAAGGCGACGCAGTGAAATGGGGTTCAGGGGAAAGGGACAATACGAGATACAATCCTGCAACGCGCGTACCATCAGTAAATAGACTGCACAGGAAAAGATCAATGGGGGATAGATCGAGACGTGTAATCGCGACAAGGCACCAAACAGACAAAGTGCAAGAAAAACGGCATCCAGAGGCTGCTCACCACGCCAGTTCACAGCATGATCGCCATTTCCGAATTGAGGTTTGAAGGCGATGAGGGAGTGATATATTAAGAGGATGCGTTGGCCAAGTTCGTCACCTGCGAGAGGATGATGAGGGGTCGCGACGACACACTATACAACCATGCCATACCCAATCTTCCAGCAATCAAGTGCTATATCTGGTCATGTACATGGGACCAAAATTCGCCCTTTGAAGTGATCTCTGAAGGGCACCTTAGGCCAAGAGGCGTGCGTTAGCACGCGGGGACACACGAACCTGTTGATTTTCGGTGGGGGAGAGTGACCAATATTATAATGCTTAGTAATATACGAAATAGGATATATTATCACGCTTTTCGGCGATTACACACCGGGAATTTCAATATTTAGAGGGTCTCTAAATACAATTAAAATTTGATTTACAAAACTTGGGAAATGCTGCCTGCGGTGGCTTTTGTACCTTGCTTGAATGTGATGGGTGTTGAGGGTATGGGCACATAGGGCGACTTCACTCTGTTAACGAAATAGCTTGAAATTTGGGGCTAATTCTTCCTTTAGTCGAACTATCACAAATGAGCATCGCAGCTCAGGGCAGTGAACAAAAATACACTCACGAAGTTCATGCAAGATCTCATGCAATGTTGTGTGCTGGACATCCCCTAGAATTAAAGTGGAGCTGTGAAAAGCAAGAGGCACCAAGTGCTGTTCCACTGATGGTAACATCAGTGTGACCCCATCAGTGTGACCCCAAAATGCAGGAAACAGACCAACATAATACCATGAACAGAGTCAGACACGTAAAGGACTCATTGGGAAAGACATTTCAGGGGGGTGGGAGCATACTTGACACAAATCACATATTGGTGCACGTGTCTGTGTTTCTCACGATTTTCGGACAACCAAGAGACCTTGCAAGCAAGGTAATATAGTATTTTGTATCTGTCTTTCACCAGGCTGAAAGTATAATATTTTCATTGTCACAATGTAGGGTGTGGAAATCATATGTATTCCATGGAGATTGATCACATGGTGGCTCACAGGTGGGAGCATGGGTGTATGTACATATGTAGGAGTGAGGTATGGGTGAAAGCCCAGTGGGCTTTCTGGCCTGAAGCACTGAGGGGGTGAGCAAGCTGCATACCCACCAGGAAGGAGCCTGTGATGCATGCAGTGAAGCTCAACCCCCCCAGAAGGAGAAGGCTCCACTGGCCTTTGGGAACCTGCATACACTGGATATGTTAGTGTACAATGGTTTGATACCAGTGGATAAGATGCGTGTGTATGGTTTAGCACCAGTGGACACAGTTTTATGTATGTATGGTAGGTACCAGTGGACATGTAGCGCATGCTTTCAGCATGTGTGCGATATATGACGTGATGTCGTGCGTGTCAACATGTCAAAACTGGTCAATACCTTTACCTCTGACTCAAGTCTGATTGGAAGTCTGAAGGGAAGAGGCTTTGGAGTTGCATAGGTCCGAAGGTCCGAAGATCAGAGTTCAAACTCCAATGTTCCGGAGTTCTGGAGTTCGGGGTACAGCGAGTGAGTCTAAGGGCGAAGTGGAGTGGAGGGGGGAAGTCATCAGTGCAGGACTTATGTGTTACGCTTACCGTGACAACTGGAGTAAACACAGTTGTAGAGGGTGAAACAAGAATAAGCAATGTTCTGTTTGATAGTCGACGACTTAAGCAAAGCGAAGTTGTTGATGTCGTACTCAACCCTTAGTAAAGGGTCCTCTTGTAATGATGCGAAGTCCTAGTTCTTTGCAAGGAATGAGAGGAAAGACACAAGCAAGAAGTAGGGGACTTCAAGCAAGTGGAACTCCAGTGAACGCGGTATAAATTGCGTAGAACTAGATTAAGTTTTACAAGTACAAGACTCGGATATTTATATGATGCAAGAATTAGCATGGACCATTGGGTCCCATAGGAAAGGTAAGTGTTCCGCTAGTCGGAACAAGACGGAAGAAAAGGAATCGGAAGGAAAACGGGTTCCTGCTGTCCGGAAGAGCGGAATAGCAGCGAGCGGGAGGAAACAGATGTCATACTCGGGAAGAGTCGCTGAGTGACAATACAGCATCGTATGAGATAGATCGGAAAATATCGGATAGGGTCGGTCCCTATCGTGAGGAGTGAAAGAGTTCAAGTGTTACGCTTACCGTGACGACTGGAGTAAATGCAGTTGTAGAGGATGAGATAACAAAGAAGCAATGTTCTGTTTGATAGTCGACAACTTTGTTACGCTTACCGTGACAACTGGAGTTAACACAGTTGTTGAGAGCGAGACAAAGAAGAAGCAGTGTTCTGTTTGATAGTCGTCGACTTAAGCAGAGCGAAGTCGGCGATGTTGCACTCAACCCAAGATAGGGTACTCTTGTGACGACGCGAAGTCCTAGTTCTTCGCAAGGGAGTTGGATAGAGACATGAGCGAGAAGATAGGAACTTCGAGCAAGTGGAACTCCAGTAATCGCAGTATAAATTGCGTAGAACTAGATTACCTTTACAAATACAAGACTCGAGTATTTATATGATGCGAAATGTAGCACGGACCATCGGGTCCCATAGGAAAAGTAAAGGTTCTGTCTAGTCGGAACGATGAGGACAAAAAGGAATCGGAAAGGGAACGGGATTCTGCTGTCCGGAAGAGCGGAACATCAGCGAGCGGAATAAAACGGAAGTCATACTCGGAGTGAACCGCCGAGTGACAGTACAGCATCATAGGGGATAATCGGAAGACATCGGGTGGAAATGGTTCCACTGTGAGGAGGGAAAGAGTTCACAAAAAGAAATAAACGCGTTGTAAGTCAAACTGTAACAAACTTAAGCAAAGTGAAGTCGTCGATGTCGTACTCAACCCTTTTAAAGAAAGGGTCCTCTTGTAATGACATGAAGTCCTAGTTCTTCACAAAGGAAATCGAAAGGGACACAAGCGAGAAGGTGGGGACTTTGAGCGAGTGGAACTCCAGTAATTGCAGTGTGAATTGCGTAGAACTAGATTAGTTTGTACAGGTACAAGACTCGAGTATTTATATGATGCGAAAGCTAGCACGGACCATCGGGTCCCATAGGAAAGGTAAGTGTTCCGCTAGTCGGAATGAAACGGAAGAAAAGGAATCGGAATGGAAAACGGGCTCCCGCTGTCAGGAAGAGCGGAATAGCAGTGAGCGGGAAGAAACGGGCGTCATACTCGGGAGGAGTCGCTGAGTGACTGTACAGCATTGTATGGGATAGGTTGGAAGACATCGGATAGGGATGGTCCCTATCGTGAGGAGTGAAAGAGTTCGGGAACAATAGCGGAAGAAAATAAACGTGCCAAGCATAAAACCGTAACATCAAGAGTAATGAAGAGAAAAATAAACGTGCCAGTCACAAAACCATAACATTATGTGTCGTGCCCTTGCCAAGTCATGGACTTCATATTTCAGAGACAGAGAGAGTAGAGGGGAAGACTTGGGGAACTTCGAGAAGGAGTTAAGGAATCATTTTGGTTGATATTAGAACTGAGGTTCGGAGTACAGGAGTGCAGAGACTAAATACTCTGAGAACTGAATTGCTACACTAACGAGTCTTTGTAAGTATCTTGGGAGTTGGGAGTAGCAAAGCCAGAGCTGTGCTTGGAGTTGCACATAGCTGGAGCAGTGCAAATATGCGAGGCACAGGTATGGTGACGAGAGCAGAGTACTGATTGGTAATGTAGTGTAAGTAATGGAGTAAGGGGATGTCTGAGGGAGGTGCATCAGAGTTAGCATTGGAGTTAAGGAGTGGTGCATCGGAGTTAAGGAGTTATGCACTGGAGTTCTGCATTGGAGTTCTGCATCAGAGTTCTGCATCGGAATTATGGGATGACCATCAGAGTTACAGGAGTAACCATTGGAGGTCCGGAGTTGAGGGGATTGGACTGGAGTTTGACAAGAGATCATTGGAAATGACCTGGTGGGGCATGGATATGACACAATGCCCAGGCAAAATGGCCTGTGCAGCTAGGTTAGCAAATTGAGCTGTAGCGATAGATGAGCTGAAAAACCTAGCACACACCTTGGTGGGTGCCAATGCAGAAATACATCAACATGAGGGAGTGTGCCAGTGTGTGTTACACTTACTGTGAGCTGATGCCCTAGCGAAGTTAACCGCAACCGTTTATGTGAGAGGAGAGGAAGTGAACAGTTATACAACCTTGTGTACTGCAAGCCAACTGGCCCAGCCGAGTACCATCCCTTGTGTGGAGGAGGTCAAGCATGGATATGCGAGACTGACAAAGAGTCTTGAGGGTACAAGCGCAAGCTAATGCCTTGAAGAGCCAGAAGACGAAGGTTGTGAAATAGAGGCAATGTCAAGAGTGGACAAGACTCTAGAGGGATCCCTCTACCAGTACACCAGTGAACGGGAATAGATTGCAAGTATAAAGGCACCAAAGTGCAGTAGTGATACAAGCAGGCATCCAATGCATAGAACTAGCTTAGAGATACTTGTGAACCAAAGTACCTCTATATATACTGTAGACTGATGGTGCACGGACCATCAGGGTCAAGGGTGATCCTAGAAGGATCAAACAGGCTTCCCATAAGGGGAAGGAATGAAAGGATCAAAAGGAGTCCCGTTGTCGTGAAGAGCAGAAGGGGATCAATGGGATCAATAGGAACAAAAGGTGAAATGTGCCCTAATATGGCTATAGAGTCCATTGGGCAGTACATGTGATGGGAGATCAAGAATGGGATCCCATCAGGAATGGAAATAGGATCAAAGGGGATCCACTGTCTCGGGGCGATGAGGATCAGTGTGAGAATCCACAGATGATCAGAGATGCATCTAATGCCATATACGGACAGAGTTCCATATGGCTATACAAGGGTTGAGGATCAACACGGGTCGTGACAAGTCGTGCTCCTGCAACCGGCAAGGAGCGGAATAACGAAGGGAAGATGGAGGGTTCCAGGATTGTCTAGGAACAGGTGTCTGTCTTCAGGGTAGGTCTTGCTAGATAGTCTATGACCGAGACATCTAGAGATGACTAAGGTTGGCCATAAGCGAGAGTATGGTGACTCCTGAGGTGTCCTGTGATGAGGACGACGATGGTAGTACTCCCTGAGTACTCGTGTAAATGGTAAGGCTTCTGCCAGAGCCTTGAGGTAATGTGGTCCCTGTCTGTCGAGGAAAGGTGAAGAAAAAGAATGAAGTGGTCCGGTCCAGTGGTACTGCCGGTGAACCGTGGATTTCCGTAACAGTGTGTTGGTGGACTGGCAAGAATTTGTATCCATGAGGTTGATGAGAGTGGTGGATGTGAGGTGAAAAATGCCGTTGTGCGATGCGACGACATGAGGCCAGCAAGCCAGTTAGCCAGGGAGTTGGGCTCTGAGGATGACCAGAGGCACCATGCAGAGCCCCGTGCCTGCATCCTGCGAAAAGCGAGGAGTGGGGAAGATGCTCAAGGCAAGGGAGCCAGTTTTCTGGCAATGAGATGGTGGATGAGAAGTCATGCAGCCTGCACTGCCACCTGACTCACTCCTACATGGACTTCACTCTAGAAAGTCATGTGCCATGACAGCCTAGAGAACCATTAGTGGAAAAGTATTATAGACATAGCAAGATAATTAATTTTGTCAACCTTTTGAGTTAATTGATAACATTATTTTTTGCAATTTCACAATGCATGCAATCTAATATAATATTTTAAGTACACATAATATTAATGATAATGATAACATTTTGAACAGCCAACAAATTTATTTGTTTTGTGCCACATATAAGGGAATTAGAAATAATAAACTTTACTACATCTTAAAGTAAATGGGTAACAATTGGGTAACAATTGGGTGATGAGCTTCATATTCTCCTCTTTTTCGTGTCAATGCAAGTGCATTTTGAGTGACTTGTAGCTGATGTTTGTACTTCTGTAGAGTGTCATTTGCTGTAGTCATTTGCATCTGTAGTGTTACCACTTACCACTATCCTCTGACTATCCCTTCAGCATTTCTGTAACATCTGCTCCTTGGCCTTGGCCAACCTGTTGTTATGCTTACTGTGAGCTAATGCCCTAGCGAAGTCAGTCGCAACCTTTCTTGATACAAAGAGATGAAGTGAGCAATAATACAACCTGATGTACTGCAAGCCAACTGGCCCGGCTGAGTACCATCCTATATGTTCAGGAGATCAAGCACCGATGTGCAAGACCAATAAGAAGTCCTGAGGGTACAAGCACAAGCTAATGCCTTGAAGAGCCAGAAGACAAAGTCGTGAAATAGAGGTGATGTCAAGAGTGGACGAGACTCTAGAGAGATCCCTCTACCAGTACACCAGTGAACGAGGATGGATTGCGAGTATGAGGGCACTTAGAAGTGCAGTAGTGATACAAGCAGGTATCCAAGGCGTAGAACTAGCTTAGAGATACTCGTGAACCAAAGTACCTCTATATATACTATAAGCTGATGGTGCATGGACCATCAGGGTCAAGGGTGATCCAAGAAGGATCAAACAGGCTTCCCATAAGGGGAAGGAATGAAAGGATCAAAAGGGGTCCCATTGTTGTGAAGAGCGGAAGGGGGTCAATGGGATCAATAGGATCAAAGGGTGAAACGTGCCCTATATGGCTATAGAGTCCATGGGGGCAATACAAGTGATGGGAGATCTAGAATGGGATCCCATCAGGAATCAGGAATAGGATCAAAGGGGATCCGCTGTCTCGGGGCGATGAGGATCAGCACAAGAATCCACAGATGATCAGAAGCGCATCTAGTGTCATATGCGGATGGAGTTCTGCATGACTATACAGAGGCTGCAGAGCAGCCCGGTTCATGATAAGTCATGCTCCTGCAACTGGCGAGGAGCGGGATAATGAAGGGAAGGCGGAGGGTTCCGGGATTGGCAAGGAACGGGTGTCCGTCTTCAGGGTAGGTCTTGCTAGACTGTCTATGACCGAGACATCTAGAGGAACACTGATTGGCCATAAGCAAGAGTATGGTGACTCTAAGGATGTCCTATGACGAGGACAACAGTGGTAGTACTCCCTGAGTACTGATATGCGCGGTAAGACTTCTGCCAGAGTCTAGAGGTAAACGTGGTCTCTGTCTGTCGAGGAAAGGTGAAGAAAAGAATGAATTGGTTCAGTCCGGTGGTACTGCCGGTGAACCGTGGATTTCCGTAACACCTGTTAGCTATCTCCACTTCATTTTCCACTGTAAGGTCTGCTCAAATGCGAGGCTTGGCCTGCCAGACCAGGGACTGAATCCACTTGAATTTTTGCAGAGTAAGTGGTGAATCACGGCTTGATTCCAGAATGACAAAGGTGGGTGATTGAAGTCCCAACAAAGGTCAGTGAGAACAGGGCCCACTTCACCAGTTTCCATGAAGGCAATCACTTCTTCTTTGAAGGCTCCTTCAATGAGCAGAAAATTGTCATCTTTTGAGATGCTGAAGACCTCGTGGAACAGTTCACGGACATGTTCCTGTGACAGAAGATTAAGGTCAACTACAAAGAGGAAACAAAGATGGGATTTACTAAGTTTGCATTTCTGTCCTTTTGTGAAATTGCCATTTTATACTTCAGCTGTTGTACTTTTTTTGATTGTTGTTTGGGATGAGGCAAGGGAGTGGCCTTTTGCAATCTGGGGAGTTTTTTTGCAAGCATCTCATAGACCTTTTGAGTAATGGCTTGAATACTTGCATTGGTAGACTTGGTGGAGGCAGCATTGGGGGTATTAGAAAGGTGTGACGACTGTGACAACCCACTTGCCATGTCCTATACGATGATATTAATACACAAGGACTGTAAAGACATACTTGAACCACTCACTGCACTGGATAAATGAACTCTTGAAGCATTAGTGGTACCAAAAGAGTCTGACAGGCCATTCATCATGTCCTACATGAAAATTCTATGGAATAAGGACCACAGCATACTGAACCAACTTACAGTAGGAAGAAATTGGCCAGATAAACAAATTCTTGATGGGGTTGGCATATGGGTTTCAAAACCAGAAGCACTGGAGGGTGACAGGTTGTTGGAGGTCCCTAGGTAAGGTTGTGGGCATGATTGGTGTGCTTGCAGTTGCTGGAATGATGTTAAGAGTAGGGCATCTACAACAAGTAACTGACTTTGAATTTGTCCATGATCACCTGTTGCCTCTGCATCATCATCATCAGCTCTGCTTCTTTGTCTACCTGAACTTTGATCAATGTTGTGCTTGTGGGTAACAAGTGACATACTCACTGCTAGTTTTGTCATACGATTCATCAGCTCTTCGTGTTTGAGCTGCAAGTCCTTGAGTGTATTCATCTGCTCAGCAATTGCACTGTCCCTTTCAGTGACCTGTACTGCTATCCGATGCTGTAAGTCCTTGAATGCATTCATCTGCTCAGCAATCATGGCATCCCTCTCAGCAGTGACCTGCATTGCTGTCTGCTTGGTGACTTTTTGCATCATGTTCATTTTCTGCTCTAGGCTTTGAAACCTGGTTGTTTCAGCTCCAATGATTTGATCTCTGTTGGCCAGTTTGCATTGCATCCTCATATTCTGTTTGACCATCTTCATATTGTTTGCTGCTAAATGTTTATGGAGATGTTTCAAAGCTGTGGAAGGCTTGACTTGCATAGCTTGCAGCTCTCAAGAAGCCACCTGGATCACACTATCTTTCCCTGATTTGGCCCTCTAGAAGATCTCAAACTTTAGCAAGGATCGACAAAGGATGTGTTAATTACCTGGAGCTGGTTGACAGTTCTATGCAAATGAGATTTCAAGTTGTACAAGTTGTTATGGACTGACTATGAATAATCAACCTCTCTGAGAACAACTTTATTGTATTGCTAGAGGGAAACAATTAGAGTGGTGATAATCTACACATGGGGGTGACTCTCACCTCAAACTCCAAAGGGGGATGAGATCTGACAAGAGAATTCCAAGGATTGCCATTGTTGACATTGTCTTCAATCACAACTTGTACATGTACATTGGAGGAGGAGTGTTACAGTTTTGGTCTATGGCGTGTTTATTTTTCTCTTTTCTATTTCGGACTCATTCTCTCTTCACAATGGAACCACTTCCATCTGACGTCTTTCCGATATCTCCCTTATGATGCTGTATAGTCACTTGGCGATTTCTCCCAAGTATGACACCTGTTTCCTCCTGCTCACTGATGTTCCGCTCTTCCAGACAGCAGGACTCCGTTTTCCCTTCCGATTCCTTTTTGTCTGTTTCGTTCCAACTAGCAGAACATTTACTTTCCTATGAGACCTGATGGTCCGTGCTAGGTTTTGCATCGTATAAATACTCGAGCCTTGTACTTGTAACCACAATCTAGTTCTACACAAATACTACCGCGTTAACTGGAGTTCCCTTAGCTCAAAGTCACTCTCTTCTCGCTTTGGTCTCTTTCTTCCTACCTGTGAAGAACTAGGACTTTGCGTCGTTACAAGAGGACCCTTCCTTTAGGGTTGAGTATGACATCGACGACTTTGCACTGCTTAAGTTGTCGACTATCAAACAGAACACTGCTTTCTCTTTGTTCTGCTCTCTACAATTGCGTTTACTCCAGTTGTCATGGTAAGCGTAACAAGGAGGATATCTAAGAGTCAGGCTGAAAACTGAGATTCAAAACTGATGTGCCTATTGGGGCACATTCAACAGTGTGTTATGCTTACCATGACAACTGGAGTAAACACAGTTGTGGAGGAAGAATTAGAATGATAGTAAGATGCCTGTTTAATTGCTGAAGATTTAAGCAGAGCAGAGTTGTTGGTGTCACACTCAACCCTTATGAATAGAGGGGTCCTCTCATGATGACACAAAGTCCTAGTTCTTCATAGAAGAAGGGAGAAGAGAGACACAAGCAAGAAGTGGAAGTCTTTGAGTTAGTGGAACTCCAGTCAATGCGGTATGAATTGCATAGAACTAGATTACTGCTACTGATACAAGGCTTGACTATTTATATGATGAGAGAGTAAGCACAGACCATCGGGTCCAACAGGGATACCAAGTGTTCCACTAGTGAAACAATAAGGGAATGAAAGAAGATCGGAGGAAAAGGAGTTCCACTGTCTGAAAGAGTGGAATAGTCATACAGCAGAATGAAACAGATTGTCATACTTGGAATAAGTCACTGAGTGACAGTACATCGTTGTACGGGAGGAATTGGAAGACATTGGATGGGTCTGTTCCATCGTGAGGAGTAGACAAGTTCAAATAGAGACAAGGAAAGAAAGAGAAAATAAATGCACTGTGGGTAAATCCGTAACATTAGTCCCTCTCTATGGCTTGAAGTCCCATCTTTGAGTTCAACCCTCTTCACTTGTCTCCACAATTGACTTCATAGTCTGTGAGGTTGTATGAGTTTTCAATTGACAGCTTATCCCAACAGAATTCTGACGTGTGCCCTTGGTGGCCACAGTGTACGCAAGTATGAAAGGGGCAATCTCTCTGTGCATGTCCTGGCACCATTTTGCGACAGATGGGACAAGTATATTTGGCACAGTCAGGGCATAGATGGTCCTTGCTCTGACAAACAAAGCATCTGGTGTGATGGATGTAGGGAGCTAGGGCAAGGGGTGTGCTGGGATGGTCGACATTGATGGGATTTGTCAAGGACCCTGAGGGTGAGGGTGATACTTCAGCCAATGGGTGACCTTTGTTTGCTCATTTACCTCTGACATCTGAAGAAGGCAGTCCTCCAAGGATGATGATTTTTCTTTTGGTGGGTCAGGGAAGAGAGGGAGTGGGAGAGGGACAGTGGGCAAAGGGGAGAGCAGCCAGAATCAATCCACAACTCCCCCATCAGCAAAGGGGTTCTTGACATTAACTCTGGGCATACTCTTGAATGAATTCTCCCAGAGTGGCTGCTTCCTTCATCAGGCAGACCAGGGGCTGGCACAGGAATGGGGGTAGAGTTTTCTTTGGTTGAGGATGCCAGAGGGGAATCTCCAGTGGAGGGGACAGAGGTAAGGTCTTCGTCAACAAACAAATCTCCCTCCCAGGTGTGAAGGGGGTTATCCCAGGGTGTGATGGATTGGTCAAGGTAGAATTGCTGGTATTGGTGGGGGAAGATTCAGACATCCATCTCCACAATTTTCTCTCCTCAGAGAATGTTGTCCCTCAGTCCACTGATCATGTCCATAGGAATGCCATCCTAGATCTGGCTCGTCAAAACGTTGGATCCCATCCAGATATTGAGGCTGTCTTTGCCACTCTTTTTGCCACTACCATTTGCAACAATGGTCCAGATCTCAGCTCACAGCCAAGCAAGCTGTGGGTTTCTCAGAATGAGCATCAAAACAAACTATCATCTCCAAAATGCAATTTTTGTCATGCCCCAGATGTCAGTCACTTAGTAAGTGCAATTGGCTGAATCTTCTTGGGGAACATGTATGCATTCGCCATGGTATTGTCATATTCACACATGCTTATATGTATTAGGGCACCTGAACTGCCTTCACCTGAACCATATACATGTAATCCCCCAATGAAAGGTCCCTCCAACAAGTATATTTCATACCTTGATTGTCAGACATTATGATAACTCAAGAATGATAGATCCACTCACAATCTCCAAAAGGAGAAAAACCAGTGCACCATCATTTCTTACAAAATCCTCAATAGATTAACCCTTCAAGTTGAACATATTGAGTGCCAATCAATCTCTTCTTCATTCCCACCCACCTATGAGTGCCTTTGCATCCAGTTGTCTACCACTGGGGAGTGCCTAGCCCAAGTGAGGCGACAAGTCCCCTTGATCATTGCATGAAAAGAACAACTCATGAAGCCATGCAATGAGTTGCATATTCATCTCACATCCCTTGGTGAAGGTCAAACTTCAAGTAATGCAGTTGAATATGACTCTTGTGAGTCCTTGGCATTTGATGGGTCTGAAATTTCACTGATATCACAACTGATATCACCATCTAGCTCATCATTTTACCCACCCCATTGATCATTGTGACAAAATTGTGCAAATTTCAATTTTCCTTGGCATCATCAGTGCCGCGTTCTTTGGCATTGGTTGGGCTTGCGGCGATTTCCTCCTTAATGTCATCTTGCTTGTTCTCACCTTAGTGTTTGACCTAATTCCCTCTGGATCTACTGCCATTCATGATCAAACCCTTGCACGGATCCCCAAGAGCATGAAGATGGCATTGTCTCAATTTAATCTTGAAGGTCACACAACAACTTACACAATCTGTCCTTTGTGCAGCTGTACACACAAACCGATCATTTCATATGGGTCTGTTTCCTATCCACTTTACTGTATGAACAGACCACATCCAGAGGATGATGTTTGTAACACAGTTCTGGTTAATGACCCACAAAGCTGTAAAACTCCTATCAAAACTTTTGTTTACCACCACTTCCACAATTACCTGTCCAATTTACTAGCGAATCCAGAATTAGAAGCCCTTATGGACAAGCCTCGTGATGACCTTACAAGAGATCCACAGGAACCAAGACCTGCTATGGCCAAGGGTGTATGGGATGCTCAGTTCATCCGCACATTGATTGGACCCTGTGGCCAAAGACTTTTCGTAGATCATGGAGATGAAGGCCAATTCTTATTTTCTTTGAATGTTAATTTCTTCAATGTTGAAGGCAACCCTCAGTGCAATGCAATGACCTCGTGTGGAATCATTTCATGTGCATGCCTCAATCTCCCAATTGATCTTTGATACAAAACGGAAAACCTCTTTCTTGCAGACATTATTCCTGGCCCCCAGGAGCCATCCAGTGATCAGTTGACCCATTTTCTGAACCCTTTGCGCAACAATTTTGTGGATAGCTGGAAGAGAGGTATCTGAATATCTTGTATGGCTTCACAGTGAGAGCGTGTCACTTGATCTGCCATCACTTGCATGGTCTGTGATCTTCCTGTGGCTAGGAAAACTGTGCAGCTGACCAGTACTAGTAGTCATTTCTATTGCAGTGCTTGTCACTGCAGTCACTTGTCCACTCTTGGCTGGTTAGATTTTGAAGAAGATGACTGGAAACTTTGCAACAAAGAAGAGTTACACCTCTATGCTGAAGCTTACAGAAATGCAATGTTGTCCACCAAATGGCGAGGACTTTTTGTTCAACATGGGTGTTATGCTTACTGTGAGCTGATGCCCTAGTGAAGTTAGTTGCAACCGTTCGTTGAGAGGAGAGACAAAGTGAGCAGTAATACAACCTAATGTACTGCAAGCCAACTGGCCCAGCCGAGTACCGTCCTACATGTAGAGAAGGTCAAGCATGGATGTGCGAGACTGACAAGGAGTCTTAAGGGTACAAGCGCAAGCTATGCCTTGAAGAGCTGGAAGACAAAGGTCATGAAATAGAGGCAATGTCAAGAGTGGATGAGACTCGAGAGGGATCCCTCTACCAGTACACCAGTAGACAAGAATACGATTGTGAGTATGAAGGCACTGAAGTGCAGTAGTGATACAGGCAGGTATCCAGGTGTAGAACTAGCTTAGAGATACCAGAGAACAAAGGTACCTCTATATATACTGTAGACTGATGGTGCACGGACCATCAGGGTCAAGGGTGATCCATAGGATCAAACAGGCTTCCCACAACGGGAAGGAATGAAGAGGATCAAAAGGGGTCCCATTGTCGTGAAGAGTGGAACAGGACCAATGGGATCAAAGAGGATCAAAAGATGAAATGTGCCCTATATGGCTACAGAGTCCATTGGGCGGTACAAGTGATGGGAGATCAAGAACGGGATCCCATCTAGAAATAGGATCAAAAGGGATCCACTGTCTCGGGGCGATGAGGATCAGCACAAGAATCCACAGATGATCAACGATGCATCTAGTGCCATATGCGGACTGAGTTCTGCATGGCTTTACAATGACTGAGGATCAGCCCAGGTCCTGATAAGTCGTGCTCCTGCACACGGCGAGGAGCGGAATAACAAGGGGAAGGTGGAGGGTTCCGGGATTGGCCAGGAACGGGTGTCCATCTTCAGAGTAGGTCTTGCTAGACCATCTATGACTGAGACATCTAGAGATGACAAGGGTTGGCCATAAGTGAGAGTATGGCAACTTCTGATGTGTCCTATGACGAGGATGATGATGGTAGTACTCTCTGAGTACTCGTGTAAGCGGTAAGGCTTCTGCCAGAGCCTTGAGGTAACGTGGTTCTTGTCTGTCTAGGAAGGCAAAGAAAAAGAATGAAGTGGTTCAGTCTGGTGGTACTGCTGGTGAACTGTGGATTTCCGTAACAATGGAATATGCTGGTCATCACTTTGGCAACTCCCATACTGGGACCTAGCTTGGCAGCTTGTTGTGGACTCCATGCACTGTTTACTTGAAGGACTGGCACAGAGTCATTTCCGGTGTCTTGTTTAGGATATTCTAAGAGGGATTCTCAAAGTCTACCCTCCACAGTTAGTGGGCCGTTCTATCACCAATAGGATGATGATAGGAATTCAAAGTCTGGATAAGTCTTTGAATAACACTATGGTCGACTAGTAATGCGGTCGTTCTTCCTGATCTCCCCTGAAAAGGTTCT
>JBBPLG010000188.1:0-35748 GCA_038089695.1 Xanthoconium separans | reverse complement strand
GACGGACTCGCCTGCCACCTGGACCGTCCCAACGTGTTGACGAACCCAGCGGTTCGTTCGACGGACCTACCCACCTCCTGGACCCTTCCCGACGCCTCGACGAGCACAACTGCTCGCTCGATGCTACCTGGACCCCTCTTGATACGTCAGCGAGTTAATCAGCTCGCTTGACGCGCCCGCCCACATCCTGGACCCCTACCAATACGTTGACGAGCCAATTGGCTCGTTCGACGGACTCACCCACCACCTGGACCCCTCCCGATGTGTCAGAGAGCTGATTGGCTCGCTCAGCGCCCCCGCTTGCCACCTGGACCCCTCCTGGCTTGTTTGACGCGCCAGCCCACCTCCTGAACCCCTTTCCGGCACATCAACAAGCCGAATGGCTCGCTTGACGCCACTGCTTGCCACCTGGACCCTTCCTGGCGCATCAACCATTGGGCTCGTTTGACGCACCTGCCCACCTCCTGGACCCTTCCCAGCGCGTCGATGAGCCCAATGGCTCGCTCGATGCCCCCTTGTCACTTGGACGCATCTACCCGGACCCTCCCGAGGTGTCAATGAGCCCAATGGCTCGTTCGACGTACCTGCTTGCCTGCTGGACCCCTTCCCAGGCATCAACAGGTCTAACACCTCCATTCGACGTGCCCCCCCTTGAACCAGACTTGGCGACCACATGGCAACGACGGCAATGTGGTGTTGTCGGTAGCACGACGACACGACAATGATGATGCACGCACCATGGCACCACCATTGCCATGACGGGGACAACAAGACACGGTGGTGACAACTACCACTGGCGATGAGTACAGGCGCGATGGTATTTAGTATTAGGTATGTTGTGTACTTAGTATACAATATAGATTTGGTTCTATCAATATTACAAGTGAGCGAGTGGGGAAGAAAAAAAAAGGTGGTGGAGCTGCCTGTAGCGCGCGTATTGCACAGCAATTACCTAACTGTACAGCGCTGTGACAGCAGTGGACAGGGGGGGACCTTGATGTGAGGCTGTGACCCCTGTACAGCCATGTACAGTCCTGGACAGGGGTAAGGTGATTTACTGATGCTCGGGAGGATCTAGCAGTGGCAAGGATGCGGCGAACGAGTTGTCGGACTCGTTGACAGCTCGGGAGGGGTCCAGGTGACATGCTGGCGCGTTGGATGGGGCATTGGACTTGTTGACAGCTTGGAGGCAGCAGGCAGGTGTGTCGAACGAGTTGTTGGACTCATCGACAGCTCGGGAGGGTGTAGAAGCAGTGAGGGTGTGGCGAACGAGTCATCGGACTCGCCGACGGCTCAGGAGGGGTCCAGGTGGCAGGCAAGCATGTTGAACGAGTCGTTGGACTCATCGACAACTCAGAAGGGTGTAGAAGTGGCGACGACATGGCGAACGAGTCGTCGGACTCATCAATGGCTCAGGAGGGTGCAGAAGCAGTGAGGGTGCGATGAACGAGTTGCCGAACTCGTCGACAGGTCAGGAGGGGTTCAGGCAGTATGTGGGCGTGTTGAACGAGCCATTGGGATACAGTGGGGGGAATCTGGTTGATATTGCGAAGCTGGAACATTCCGTGAGCGACAATGGACCAAGACTTGTTCAAGTAAGTTGCATATCACCTTGAAGGTGAGCATGAATGCAGATACGAGCAGCCAGTGGCCAGCGGTCCCAATACAGTCAGAAAGTGTGCTGTTGAATTGCTGGAGGAGGACGAGAGTAAACATGACGGAAGAGTGTCAACTTTGGGTGATAACTTCGAGGCCTGTGGTGGCCATAGGGTGTCGGTCGTCGATGATTGGGTAGGCCTGTTGCTGGTATTATGTCAGCAGCGCTCTATGCTCTGTGTCACCAACGATGGTAGACCCTCCACTTTGTGGCCTGCCTGGTTTACCACATCCCACCAGATGCCCTGCAAATTTCTCACTGCTCATTATATACTATATACCATGTCAAGGATATATTGGCATGTACTTTGTATTTCGGCTCAGGAAGACAGAGATCCTCTCCAGCTTAACTTTCATGGATCTGTCCACCTCCTAGACCCCTTCCGCAGCATTGATGCTTGTCAGGCGGACCTGTCTACCATCTGGATCCCTCCATGCTCATTGATAAGCCCAAAACCTTGCTCAATGAACCCATCTGCTACCTGGACCCCTCCCGACATATTGATGAACCCAATGGTTCATTCAACCCACCTGCCCTCCTCCTGGACACTTCCCCACACGTTGATGAGCTGAATGGTTCATTCAACCCACCTGCCCTCCTCCTGGACACTTCCCCACACGTTGATGAGCTGAATGGCTTGTTCGACCCACCTGCCTATCTTCTGGACCCCTTCCAATGTGTTGACAAGCTGAATGGCTCCCTTGCCACCCCTACTTCAGCTTGCCAACACTGAGTCTTGCTCTGTTGGCTCTTGACATGGTGGATACATTTCAGTTCCTTTATCTTACCAGTACCTCTGATATCATTAGCTAACCATCTCCTAGTCCTCAGGGACTTGGAGTTTTTTTTTTGTTGTCACACCCATTACCTTTCAAGTTGTTGATGAGCACAACTACTTGTCTGACATGACTCCACCCCTTCTGGACCGTTTGACATGCTGCCCCTCCCCTGGACCACTCCCAAGGTGTCAACGAGCCATTTGGCTTGCTCAACAGACCACCTGCCTCCTGGACCCCTCCCGAGCCATCAATGAGCCCCATAGCTTGTTTGACACATTTGCCTACCTTCCAGACCACTCCTGAGGGTTCAATGAGTCCAATGTCTCATTTGACAGACATACCTGCTACTTGAACCTATCCCTGAGCTGTCAACGAGCATGCCCGCTTGTTCAACATGTTCCTACCCCCTTTGGACCTCTCCCACATTGTCAACGTGCTCACCTACTGCCTGGAGCCCTCCCAATGTGTCAATGAGCCAATGGGCTCATTTGACACATCCTGGCCACTCCTGAACCCCTTCTGACACATTGACAACTCCAACAAACTTGTTCAACATGCCCATCTGGCACTTGGACCCCTTCTGGTGTGTTGACAAGTCTGTTGGCTCTTTTGATGCACTCTGGCCACTCTTAAACCCATTCTAACATGTCAACAAATCCAATGACTTGTTCAATATGCCCACCTGGAACTTGGACCCCTCCTGGTGTGTTGACAAGTCTGTTGGCTCTTTCTTTCAATGCACCCTGGCTACTTCCACATCCCCTTCTGGTGTGTTGACAAGTCCAAAGACTTGTTCCAACATGCCTGACCTTTGGACCACTCCCAATGCGTTGATGAGTCCAATTGTTCATTCAATGTACCTTGGCTGCTCCTGGACTGCTCCTGGCATGTCAACGAGTCCAACGACTTGTTTAACATGCCTGCATATCACCTAGACCCCTCCTAGTACATTGACAAGTCCAAAGACTTGTTCAACATGCCTACCCATTGTCTGGACCCCTCCTAGTGTGTCAATGAGCCCAATGGCTTGTTTGATATAGCTGGGCCACTCTAGGGCCCTCCTGGCACATCAATGAGTTCAATGACTTGTTCAACATACCCACTCGTTGTCTGGACTCCTGCTGATGTGTCAATGACCCAACCAGCTTGTTCAATGCAGCTTGGCTGCCCCTGGACTCTTTCTGGTGTGTTAACGAGTCCAACAACTCATTCAACATGCCTGCTTGTTTTTTTCTGACCCCTCCTGACATGTCAATAAGCCAAATGGCTTGTTTAATGTGCCAGCCTGATGCCTGGACCTCTCTTGATGTGTTGACAAGTCTGTTGGCTTGTTTGATGTACTGTGGCCACTCCTGAACCCCTCCTGGCATGTTAAGGAGTCCAATAACTCATTCAATGTGCCTGCCTACTACCTGGACCTCTTCTAATGTGTCAACAAGTCCAATGACTTGTTTGACATGCTCACCTACTCCCTAGATCTCTCCCAATATACATTTGATATACTATGGCCACTCCTCCTGACACATTGACAAGTCCAATGACTTGTTTAGCATGCCTGCCTACCAGCCTGGACCCATTCTGATGTGTTGATGAGCGAAATGACTTGCTCGTTATACCTGCCTACTTCATGGATGCCTTCTTTTGACATATTGACGAGCTAATTAGTTTATTTGATGCATCTGCCTGTCATGCACCACTTGGACCCACAGAAAAAATAGTATATAGTGTAGGACACTGTAATTGTAGTTATGAAAATATATTGGTTGTAACCTATTGAATCAGTTATGACAATAACAATGCCATGCCATTGCTACCACCACCATTTCATTTTCATTTTATTTAAGGGCTATGTAGATGATAACAATGAACCTGTACTACTACCACTGTTGTCATTGCATTCCTGCATTGATGATGACAATAATTTGATTCCATGCTGCTGCTGCCATTGCCATTACCATTGTACCCTTGCATCAGTGACAACGATGATTTTGTACTACTGTCATGATCACCATTGCACCCCTACATTGATGATGGTGTGATGTCACTGCCACCATCACTATTACACTCCTCCATTGATTACGATGATGATTTTGTGTCACCACCACCATGACTGGCCATTAGTAATTTCTGAACTAACTAATTAATTAATTCTGCTTGTTATGTGTATTGACTATGTTTACTAAGTCACTGAGATAAAAAAAAAAAAAAAAAAAACACATTGAATAGATGACATCACCACCTAACGCTGCATAAAGTATGGCCTATGTGATGGCACCACCACTTAAGACTGTGACTTGTGACTAGGATGGCAATAGGACGACATATGTAGCCATGCACTAACCCCCTATGACAAGGACATGGATGTCAATATGTTGATGATGATGTGTTGTCAGTGATACGACAACAATAAAAATTTTCAGATAGGTACCCACTGCAAGAATAAGGGTGGGGACATCATTTATGTGAACCCAGTCAATAAGAACTCTGGATTTCTTATGAGACCTGTTTCTTGAATTTCCCTAGTGCTAGGGTGAATATTTTTTCACTTAAACACGCTTGTAACTACATGCCAGGAGTCCAGGACTTTCCACTGTGCACACTGGATCATGCAACCCCACCACACCGCCCTGCAGATGGGAGTCCTGGACTCCCCTTGTGCACACTGTTAACCTGAACCTAAGTTCTAACCCTGGAACCACAGGAACCAGCCATGGGAGGATCGAGCATATAGCCAAGTAGATGGGAGTTTAGAACTCCTGCTGTGAACATCATTAACTTGGATCATGTGACCTCATCAACCCCACTGTGCAGGTTTGAGTCTGATGATGTGCACCAGCAAAGTCCAGGACTCCCACCTGCACAGTGGGGTTGATGAGGTCACACTATTGAAGTAATGGTGCCCATATTGAGGTCACCCCCTGCGCAGATGGGAGTCCTGGACTCCCCTTGTGCACACCATTCAACTTGCATCATGCGACCTCATCATCCCCACTGTGCAGGTGGGAGTCTGGGACTTCTGCTCACTTTCATTGGCTTCACGTTCCCACACAGTTCCGACCATGGAACCATCGGAAGACTGGGGGATCCAGAATACAGATATATGGGTGGGAGTCCAGGACTCCCACCCACATTCCTGATTCATTTTCAAAATGCCACAGCGCGGTTCCGACCTTGGCAACGTTGATGGGGTCACCCCCTGCGTAGATGGGAGTCCTGGACTCCTGCTCACATTCCGACACGGTTCCGATCACGGAACCACCGGAAGACCGGTATACGAGTGGGAGTCCTGGACTCTCACCCACATTGCGGATTCATTTGCAAAACGCCACCACGCGGTTCTGCCCTTGGCCCAGTTGATGAGGTCACAGGATCCAAGTAACAGTACGCACAGCGGGAGTCCAGGACTTCCATCTGCATAGCGGGGTTGGTGAGGTCACATCATCGAAGTTAATAGTGCGCGCATTGAGATCACCCCCTGCGCCGATGGGAGTCCTGGACTCCTGCTCACGTTCATAGTCCCAACGTTCCAATGCGGTTTAGACCATGGTACCACCGGAAGACTGAGGGATCCTGAATACAGCCTTATCCCACCTGCACAGGTTAATGAGGTCACATGATGTCTGCTAAAGGTGTGCACAAAGGGAGTCCAGGACTCCCACTTACGGTTACGGTTGATGAGGTCATATGATTTAAGTAAGAGTGTGCCGGGAGTCCAGGACTCCCATCAGCGCAGGAGGTGATCTCAGTGTGTGCACTATCAACTTTGACCTCACCAACCCCACTGTACAGGTGGGAGTCCAGGACTCCCACCCACATTCCTGATTCATTTGCAAGACGTCGCCACGCGGTTCCGACCTTGGAACGGTTGCACGGTTCAAGTAAGAGTGTGCCGGGAGTCCAGGACTCCCATCGGCGCAGGGGGTGATCTCAATGTGTGCACTATTAACTTTGATAATGTGACCTCATCAACCCCACTGTGCAGGTGGGAGTCCAGGACTCCCACCCACATTCCTGATTCATTTGCAAAACACTGCCTCGCGGTTCCGACCTTGGAACGGTGGATGAGGTCATAAGATCCAGGTAACGGTGCGCACAGCGGGAGTCCAGGACTTCCACCTGCACAGTGGGGTTGGTGAGGTCACATTATCAAATCTAAAAGTGCACACATTGAGATCACCCCCTGCGCCGATGGGAGTCCTGGACTCCTGGCACACTCTTACTTGAATCATGCAACCTCATCCACCGTTCCAAGGTCGGAACCGCGAGGCAGTGTCTTGCAAATGAACCACAGGAATGTGGGTGGGAGTCCTGGACTCCCACCTGCATAGTGGGGTTGGTGAGGTCACATTATCAAATCTAATAGTGCACACATTGAGATCACCCCCTGCGCCGATGGGAGTCCTGGACTCCCGGCACACTCTTACTTGAATCCTGCAACCTCATCCACCGTTCCAAGGTCGGAACCGCGAGGCAGTGTTTTGCAAATGAACCACAGGAATGTGGGTGGGAGTCCTGGACTCCCACCTGCATAGTGGGGTTGGTGAGGTCACATTATCAAAGCTAATAGTGCACACATTGAGATCACCCCCTGCGCCGATGGGAGTCCTGGACTCCCTTTGTGCACACCTTTAACAGACATCATGTTACCTATTAACCCTGCTGTGCAGGTGAGATAAGGCTGTATTCAGGATCCCTCAGTCTTCCGGTGGTACCATGGTCTAAACCGCACTGGAACGTTGGGACTATGAACGCGAGCAGGAATCCAGGACTCCCACTTACGGTTGCAGTTACGGTTACAGTTGATGAGGTCACATGATTCAAGTGAGAATGTGCCGGGAGTCCAGGACTCCCATCGGCGCAGGGGGTGATCTCAGTGTGCGCACTGTTACTTGGTTCATGTGGCCTCATCAACTGCGAGTGGGAGTCTGGACTACTCTGGTGCACATCATCGCACTCCCACCTGCTTTATTCTCCCAACAGATTTTCTGAAATTTAGGACTACTTTTAATTGTATCCTAAATTGAAAGTTGAAAAAAAAAACTAAATGTTTGTCAATACTTGAAGTATAGTACATAATTCAAAGCCAACCCAAATTCCAGAAAATCTGATGCGTCTGGATCTCCTGTGGTTCCGGTAGTTCCAAGGGCGGAACCATGTAGGAACTTAAAGTTCTACAAAGGAATACCAGGACTCCCGCCTGCACTGGGGTGACCTGAATGTGCATACCATTAAATTTGGTTCATGTGACCCCCATCAACTTCACTGTGCAGACTCCCCCTTGCTTGATCACATTCCCCAGTCCTTCCGGTGGTTCCGTGGTCGGAACCGTGGAGGGTGCATAAAGGTTACCCTGCAAACTTTCCCTTAGCCCCCCCTTCTTGGAAGTCAATACTCTGCCTCCCTACATACCTTTGACCAGCAGCCGCACACGTCTGAATATTTCAAGGTCTGAGTTGTATACTATAGCTCTCAACCTCCCGCGGTTACAAAATCTATAGCTAATTAATTTTAGCATTAGGCAACTCCTTCCTTCTCTTATACTTTGTCAACCAGCCCATAAGCATATGTTCTTGATTGACCCGATTCCTCAGCATGGACTGAGGACTGATGTAGAATTTAATGGCACACAGTTTCATGTCAGACTGATCCAGATTCATGCTCCAGTTCCCTTTTGGGGTTTCAGTGCCCGGGACGGTCACCTAGCCCCTTCCCCACATATTGAGGTATGAGTGTGCCTTTGCCACTCACTAGACCCTTCACTTAATTCCTTGACACCTCAGTCATTTCTGCCCTCTTGGGATCAACTGAGGCGAGTTCATAGAGTACCATTGATGTGAAGGTCAGTGAGGTGTGACCAAGTCATCACACACATTTGAATGAAATGATATTAATGTACATATTTATCAAATTTCCAATATTTACTCAGAGCTTGTGATAACTGCACAAATGTTGGCAGCAAAAAAGCTGACCCTTGTTGCCAATGGCAGACACCTGTAGGGTCAGCTTCAAGAAAAGGGGGTAATGGAGACAACGATATGACTCATGGTTCTCAGCAGTACAACCTCGAACATCGGCACTGTTTATGTCTCACACTCCTGCACCGATCTTGAGAAGGGCAGACCATTCAATCCAGTGCTCGTCCACAACCTTGAAAATGAGATTATCCATACATCCACCCCAGGATGCTGAGGGACATGAGATAGTTGCCCTGGACGTCTGCACTTTGAGCGACATGGCATGTGATCAGATGTGGGAGGTGATGTAGGGAACAGCCTCTTACACAGCCCAGTCCGTCGGCTCCATGATGACAGGAGCAGGGTTAACGATGGTCCATCGCAGTTAGAGTTCTGCATGGTATGGGTATGGGTTGGCAGAGTATATCCACATACCCGTACCACAATAGCAGCCTCACAGCAGGTCCAAACAGGGTGGGGGTGCGTTGAACAAGCCAACGGGCTCGCTGATGCCACAGGAGGGGTTCAGAGATGGCGGACGTGCGTTGACTGAGCTGTTTGGCTCTTTGACGGGTCCAGGAGGGGCTGGGGTGCATTGACGGAGCCATTGGACTTGTCAATGGCTCGGGAGGGTCCAGAGGAGCGAGGATGTGCCGAATGAGCGACCGGGTTCATTGACGCCACAGGAGCAGTTCAAAGGGGTGAGGGTGCTACAATGACAGCAAGGCAGGGTTATGTCAGTGACACACAATCAACGGAAGGGCAAAGGTGCATGCTTGGCAAATATAAAGACTCGTCAGAGTAGCAGACAAACAAGACAGATGCTTACCTCAGGGATGCAGGGCTGAATGAAGGACTGGTCGGAGAGTACCGTGGCAATGTAGGGCTGAATGATGGCGGGCGATTGCAGACTATACATAGGCGACATGGGCGAGAACGACAGCGACGACAGTGAATATTTCAGACTCATGGGGGAGTATCCGGGCGATGTAAGGCTGAGCGAAGTAGATCTTGGCGAGTACATTGGTGACTTAGGTACTCTGCCTCAGTCATAGAATGGTGACGAGCGTGATGTGGCACTGCCAAATGGCGATTGGGGAATGCATGGGGGTGTTGTGGAGTACGCGTTCGGAGAGCTGGGATTATAACCAGGTCCAGCAGGTGACATTCTACTGGCCCTGAGTGGGCTTTTCCCATACCCAAGGAACAAGAAATTTGCAGCGTCTTTGCCACCTTGAACAGCGAGGGCAAGGATGCGGCCGACTCGCCTTTGAACGCCATCTCCAACCATGCAGGGGAATTCAATGGTGTCGTATGGTGTCATGGCCAATTGTCCTGGTGTTATTCCAGCGTCTGACTGGGCTGCGAGCATGTTTGGACCGGGATGCGGTGATTGATGATGGCGTCCTTGAGCTGTCGATGTCCAGCGCAACATCGAAAGTGCCAGTTCCCATTGGTGCCAATTGCCCAAACATCATGTTCTCCACAATGCCATGACAGTCGTCCTTCTCTCCTATGGCGGCAGCTTCCATCAATTTTTCCACCATCTCCTTGAACGAGCAGTGCATGAGAGCGCCGGTACTCGGTGAGCCAGCCAGAGTGGAAGGTTTTGAGGATGGGTTCCTCGAGGAGACCTGTGTAGAATGTAAAGGCAAATAGATAAAATCCTGGAGATGTTCTAAAGCGAGAGGGGACGAAAGGAAGGCATGGGTCCATGATGTTGTACTTGGTCGGGTTGACGCGCAACGAGGCGGGCACGGAGCGAGATTGTGATGTCACCCATGCGTCAAGTGGGCATCGGTGGATACGGGACGTTTCTGGCTCCTCGTCGTTCCCTGTCCCCATTGTTGGCGACAATATTGTCTCCTGCGCATCAGGCATTGTTCGTCCTTCCCCGTCCTCTCACCTCTGTCAGGTTCTTGCGCGTGTAAGGCTTGCTTCCAACATTCCTTGCAAACCCCAGGGAGCTCTGATCGATCTAGACGAGCGGGAAGGCAAAACGGCCGTACCAGGCGACGTCCAAAGCACCATGGAACGACCTACAGGCGTCGTCGAAACGAACGTGCAACGTCAAGCGATGCCACCAGCGGACCCAGGGAGCGAGCAGGAGGCGACGAGATCCATCGAGGGCGACCCGGACAACCGAATGGTTGTCGAAGGCGCCGGATATGCCCCAACAGCGACAGGAGCGAGTGCATCGCCGAAACAAGCGCACTACATCGGGATACAGGGCCAGGAGGTCCTATGGCGAGCAGGCCGAGTCGTACACCGCCGAGCGCGATTCAGGCCGCGAAAACGTTGGCGAACGCATTGGATACAACGGGAGACGACAGGGGAGAGATGGCGCAATGAGCGGCGCACGCTGCGGCTCAATACGAGTCAGAACGCGACCGCTAGCTGACAACCAGGCGGATCAGCACGAGTAGCGTCAGGACATGACGAATGGCGTACCTGCGTCATCCACACCACCTCCATACCTCCACAGACCGCCAACCTACCATGTCAACCCGCCACGTTGACGAGGGCGAATTACATAAAGCGGGAGAATTTTCCGTTAGCCTAGTCTCGAGTCGTTCCAAAAAAGTAAGGCGCTCCTAGTATCGGGATTTTCCGCGCCATAGAAGACGAGGGGATCGAGTCACACATGTCACGCTTTAAATCCATATTTGGCAGAATTTCGCCCGTTTTGGATGGCGTGTTCCCGTTTTCCTGTTTTGGATTAAATCCTAAAAAGTAAACTACATATAGAATCCTTCCTTGTCAAGTACGCTAATCCTCTCGACGAGCTGCTAGATGGTTCTGCTCTATGATATCTAATACTTGATGGAACATGCTCCAACATTTAATACCCCCTACACCATATCACAGAAAATCCTATGCATACCTTTCTTCCCGACAAACCCAGAACGCACGCATTGACCATTTGTGCGACATTGTCAGCCCGAATACATGGAGAAGATCAAGTAACTTTGCCGATATCCCTTGTGCACGGAGGAAAGTGGTGAAGAATTTTGGCTAACGATTGTGGTGATGCAATCGTGCGTACATCAGTTGGAAGATCATGGATAGGATAATCTGGATCATTCAGCCTCAGTATCAGTCCACTATGTTGAATGGCGGAACAAAGATGCACAAGATCAAAAGGTTTCATTGTAAGTTTCCTATCTTGCTGCTTAGTTCAAGAGACCTTCTCAAGAAAAGCCCATAGTTTTGGCGTCCCACCCAGCGTGGGGCTACTCAGTTTTAGAACCATGTCCTCAATGAGAAAACTGCTATTGGTGCCAGAGGCTTCGTCTGATGGACACACGGCTAATCCTTGAATGCCTTGTAGCTCCTTCTCGACAACCTCCGTGACGCACGAAAATGCGAACTTCTCCATTGCTGACCGCGCTGCCTTCGCCCATGCATCTGAACTACCGGTCGCCTGCGGCAGACTTCTCCAGTGTTCCAAGATGCCCGGTAGTTCTTCACTCACCATCAGCGTGGTCTGTTCATATCTTATCCTCGCATTGACAACACATTCCTGATCTCCCCAGCTCAGGAAATCAAGGAATAGTGGAAGGTTTAGTCCTACGTTGTCCATGCATGACAGAACGGCGAGGACCTTTGCTGCTATGTCGCCCGTGAGCGCGCCCCTCAGTTTCCGAGTATTTTTGATTTGAATAGGGCACGATGATGTTCCCGAGTCACTTTGAGCCTCGTCTGAGTCAGTTTCACTATCAGCATTGAACATGGTATGGGAGGGTATCTGAGGTGCAGCAAATGGGTTGACCTCATTGTCAAAGTCGAAAAAATTGTCGCCATCTAAGTCGTCAATATTGTAGTCAGACATGCCAGTGTTCAATCCGCTGCCAGTGATCAGATCGATGTTATCAGTATTATTAGTAATATAGTTTAAGTGCTTAGTAATCTCAGCGTGACACGATCCCAGCGCTGTCGGGTATAAGTCCCCAGACGTTATAGGAAACATCGGCTTCCCGAATTTCCTATAACGGATCAAGACTAACTTATAGCACCTTTCTATATAGGTGACTGAACGAATGCGGCGGTACCAGGACCCGGGACGTAGCCCCTTATTACCCAAAAAGCAGCTGGTCCCTCTCCCCAACGGTACTAGAGCCTTACTTACATCTACTCCCAAACTCATGTAGTCTTGCCCAGGACTTTAATATGACGTTACGGGACCGAGTTGCTTCTTGAACTGTTCCTGGCATTTTCAAATAGCACTTGTAGGGTCTCGACCATGCCATAGTATCCCTTTCAGTACTCGTGATGGTAAAGACGATGCAAACTGCTGGAATCCTCGGATATGTGGAAGCTAGATCGGAAGGGCAAGATTCTCCCCAATATACAACCTTCTTGTTTTTATGTTCAATACATGACACTCGGTCCTCTACAATGTTAAGTTTCATTCAGTGCCTTTCAGGGATGTTACTGGATCAAATATAAGGTTCCACCCACATAGCCAATTGGTGTGTACCGCCCCCAATAAGTCAAACCTTCTTCCCGTAAAGCATCAAACTCTTGCCGTGGATCCGACAGCTTAAATTTTCCATCTCTCGTCTCTGACTTCCACCGTAAAACACCATGCCTTCACTGTCTATCGCTGCTGCACTGCTCATATTGGGGAATTCAGAAGGGTTACCGTGGACAAGCCCAACCTGGCAGAATATGACCCATGTGATTGGTGTGCCCTGGCATACAGAACCCGGTGTGGACGCTGACGCTCAGGCTCCACATGTGCATACCTGGACGACACGGATCGCCGAGGGCATTAAAACATACGCCAGAAATCTCTGGTCGGCAAGTGACTTGAAAGAGCAGATCCGATATTCCAACCACAACCTCAGTGACAACGATCGTGCTGGACGGACTGCATGGAACAAATGGGTTCAGGAAAACTGGGGAAAGAGGTGGAAGATGAATGATTGTGTCGATAAGGTTTTCACCGAGCACAAGTGCTCGCCCTATGATGTCATGGCACGGGCAAAGAAACGCCAGGCAAGCATTTTTCCAAGGGCCCTAACCTTACCCAGAGCTCACTTGTAATTTGAAGCTTCCACGTCTCGAGGATTCTCAGGTCCCAAATGTGGTCACAACACCCCTCGCGCATGCTCTATTTGGTGAATCAGCATATGAAGACGATGTCAACTTCCTGGTTCCAGAAATCAAGTGCTTTGTGGATGCACTCATAGTTCAAACGTGGAATCGGTACCGGAAGGGAATATCCCGGGAGGCCCGGCAGCTCCAAAAGGACCAAGGTATATTGGAGGAAGAATGGAAGGGTGAGTCCTCCGTGTACCATCAAGAGTGTTGGAAACCAAACTCATAGTTCGCTTGTTCTTTGTAGCTATCACCCAGGAAGGCACAACCCCATCCATCAAGATGATCAAGTCATACCTCACTCGCCTTCGCCGCGTTTTCACTATCCTTGTCCGGTACCAGGACAAAAAGACCACAGATGACCTTGAGGCCAAACAGAAAATGCTGGAGGCCATGCTTGGCAGCGCTCTGAATAATGATGCTGACAAAGACATTATAGACAGTGAGTCTCGTCTGATCTGGTCGAAGTGGATCGGGTCTCGATGATGCTTGCCTTAGAGCTACCCAAGGTTCTCAGAGAAGCTCTCGGAAAACTCGCTTCCGAGCAAGATGTCCGGGACATCGAGCGACTTGTTAGAACTGCCCTCGAGAACCTTGGCTCTAACAATGCTGAAATCCAAGTTGAATTTCCCGAAGGTCGTCCCATCAATTTGTTCTGGAAGGAAGGCACGGAAGATCTATCGGAACTATCGGAAGACCAAGTCTGGTCTTACCTCGGTTTCCAGGATACCCACACGCTCCCTTTCTTCCAGAAATACACAGATCCAGATGGAATAATAGACCCATGGAGTGAAGAAGGTGAGAGGTGGCTTGCCTCCGAGACCAATCCTCGTGAGCCCTTGAGCCCCCGCTGGCATCAACTCGTTGGCATTTATCGCATGCTCGAGCGCGCCTTCGAGGGTGAACCTGTACTTCTCATGGATGGCGTCGGTATCGGAAAGACCCTGCAGGTCATAGGTGTGATCGCATGCTTTGCCTTCTACCGTCATTTCTTCGACAAAAATGGCACGTTTCCTGGCGCCTTTGGTAGGTTTTACACACAATTCTCTGTTCCCTTTGTTCTAACCCCGTCACAGCCAACAAGAAATGGCAAGGTCAGGTCGGTAACATACCTGACCGCCCCTTCATCATCATATGCCCGGTCAACATTCATCCGCAGTGGTCACGGGAGATCGAACGATTTCTCACACGTGGCTCTTTTGACTTGTTCCCGTATACCGGCAAGCCCAGGACTCGCAAAACTTGGTGGGTCGACATTTTCCCGAAGAGCCACCATAGCCCTTCTCATCGCATCATATTGGCCACGGAGAAAGTGAGTCACATTGACCGCCGATGTCTCCTTGCTGTACCCTAAACTCCTTTTCATTTTTCATCCAGGCCCTCCAGGAGGATGCATCCACCATATTCTCGGGTATCATTCTGAATGTTGAGGGAGAACCCCAGAGATCCTGGTCGTATGACAGTAATGTCAGCTCCACCGTTTATAACCAAGACTATCTTGCCATGATTATGGACGAGGCTCACGCTGTACGCAAGTTCAACAAGTTGCACACTGCAGCATACGCTCTCCGTTCCTGCTCATCCTTCATGGTAGCCATGACAGCCACTCCGGTCATGACAAAATTGCAGGTATGCATTCCCTGGTCCTTGCCTGTCTCGTAATAATATCCATGATCTTCCCATAGGATCTATGGATCATGGGTCATTTCATGGGCATTGGCCCCTTTTTCAACAAAAGCCAATATGACGAGGTCCAAAGGGAATTGGTCCGTGCACAGGCTAAAGATCGCAGGACTGAGCGCCAGTCTGACGAGGCTGGAAACCACCTTCGTGCCCAACTTGCTGGTGAAGGCTCTCGCGACCTAACCAAGACCGAGTACCATCCCTGCGTTCAAAAGCACGTCCCTTTTGTTAGAGACACTTTTTCAAAGCATGTCATTCGCCGCACCCTTGATTCGATCGACTATCAAGGGCACAAGATTTTTGGCCTGAAACCCTACTGCGAGCACATCATGCTCCTGGAGCTACGTGAATGGGAGAAGAAAGCGTTGAGTTCTCTCACTGATCATATGATAGAGAGTAAGCCAGCAACCACACTTATCAGCTCCACGAGCGTGAGTTTCTATTCTCCAGTTCTCAGTCTCTACTTCCGAAAGCCTTCCGATACTTCCGATACTTTCCGATACTTCCGTCCGGGAACTTCAAGCTAACTACATTCCCTCAGAATTTCTATATCGACTTTCGTCGTGGACTCTTACATCCACATATGAGCCCTCGTTCCCCCACCCATAGCTGGAGAAAGCCTTGTTCTATTGATGAATGGCAGAATATGGCCTCTACCAAGCTCGACGTGCTTGCTAAGATTTTGCATCACCATCTCCAGCAAGACAACGCAAAGCCACTCAGAGTCTGTGATGATGGTCAAACCCTGGAAATAGATGATTCTGCTGTGGCTGAGGAGGTCCACCAGGCTGAGTGTGATCGAGTGGTTATCTTCTCTGTCTTCCCATCCTCGAACGCTGCGATTCGTGACGTATGTCCCGTCCATATATATCTGCTCTTTTTGTACTCACTCATGCATATATCCAGGTTCTCTCACTCTATGATATCAAGACAGTAGAGCTCAATGGAAAAACCCCCCATAGCAAGCGCAAGTCCGTTCTCAACGAGTTCAGGACCTCCACCCGTGATGCTGGCGCTCGAGTGCTCATTCTATCCATGGTCGGAGCTGTCGGTCTTAACCTGGCATGTGCCAATATAATGGTTGTTGCTGTCCGTCCTTATTTCCCATCCGCATCACTGCCCTTAGCTTAACCGTCTGTACAGGATACCCTCTGGTCTGCATTGGACGATGAACAACTGCGTGGCCGTATTTATAGGTTTCCTCAACAAAAGCAGGTTCACTTCTATCGCCTGGTTGCCCGAGGAACTCTGGATGTCTTCCTCAACAACCTTGCCTTCGACAAAGGCATGCTCCACCTCGCCTTTGTGGGAATGGATGACAAGACATGTTTGTCCAGCCATTGTATTCCATGCTTTCTTGTAATTCAATTTACATTTAGTGTCATTATTCAACGGGGATGACTCCACCTTCGATCCTGCCAGAGCCTCGGAAACAGCCCCGGAAGACCCGGAAGACCTGGAATATCCCCCCCAGAACCCTCCTCAACCTCTGCAGCGAGCTGAGATCAGGGCAATAAACTCAAAACGACCTCCGTCGCCTGTGCGCCCTTCCACTAAACGCAGTGCACCAACATCCCCTGCCTCTGCCGAGCATGTTCCTGTAAATCCTAAGAAGTTAAAGCAAATTACTGCGGCTTCCAATTCTACAAGTATGCAAGGAAAGGGGGATGAGGGTTCTTCCAGTGCCTTGTCAACTTCTGCTCACCATTCCGCAACATTTCAAAATCAGGATGACGATCTCGAGATGTTGGATGGGATTCAAGACATCATCCCTGGAGCTTTCACTTCTACGGCCGTACCAGAAATGGAGAGAGAACCTGAGGAAGTGTCGAACCCGGCAATTCCAAGTTCCCCTATTGCCTCGTTGACTCCCACCATGCCCCCTGACTGGAATGTTGATCTTGAAACGGACAATCAGACCCAATTAATGGTGGAACTGTTCGGAGACTGTTCTGATGAGGGGGGAACGCTTTCGGAGATCCGCACGCTGGATTTAAGCAGCGGGGTAAATTCTTCATCCTGGCCCCATTCCTCTGAGTGCTCCTCCATCACTGATTTGCCACCATCCCTTTCATCCTCCCCCACTCCTTCTCACCAGGGCCAAACATTTACAACAGGAATCAAACCACGCCATCCGGCACATCCCACACCTACCACCGAAGGTCCCTCGAATTCCTCCCAGCCCCCTACCGTAGAACATATCGGGGGTATGCCCCTCATCCCTGGCAGCATGCGTCGGTTCAAGGGTAGTGGTCGTCAGAGCCATGGAAAGGGAAAACGTAAAGAATAGATAGATACTCGAGCCCCAACTTGACCTAACCAATGAATGAAATCTCTAGACTCGGCTGGATTTGTTGTTACAAATTTCATTCAAGTGGAATAAAAGGAACTAACCCTTTCTCCAGTCCTGGCAAGCAAGGGAGCTTTGATGTACGCAGCTTGACCAGGGTGTGTGCGGGAGGATATGCGAGAGTATATGATAGAGTGAGTGGTTGCAAAAGGTTCTTCACACTCATCCAGTACGATGGCTTCAATCTCGCCCTGTGTTCCATTTGCGGTATCCGGATCGGTTTCCATGTTAAACGTCACCATTAAACTCATTCCTACTGAAATCATCACGGAGTCCAGAAGTCCTCCACGTTCGTCCTGTTTTTCCCCCATGTCGTTTGGATCGCTTAGCTGCCATAGAAAAACACTCTTTCAATGTAGGACACTGTCCTTCAATGGTGTCTTCTGCTGAACAGATGAATAACGGGACTTGTTTCTCTCTTGCTCGTTCTCGTGACATGGCCGCGTTCCAATGTTGTTACACGGAAGGACGTGGAATGGAACAGCTCCATTCCACGGAGAGGCAGAGAAATCTGTGGGCGGGCACGAAGGATTGGTGATTGTCAAAGAACATAGCATCTCAATATGATGGCAATGGAAATTGCCTTGATGAACATGCTGTAAAAGATCCAGCCATTCTGCATCAACCACTCGGACTTGCTGTTTCAAACAAACAACGATCTTGAATTGTCCATATAACGATCGTCAAGTTAAGAAGTCTAAAAAACATGTCTACCTTCCTGTTGTACGCAAACTCATCATTCTCCAACCTAGTGCATTCCCATCTAGCCCTCACAAACTTCAGCGCTTCACACTCCAAAGGAAAGGGACGTGCTTGAAATGCTTACCATTTCTTGTAACTCTTACTTTCCCATGCTCACTGTTATCCCTTGTAATTGTAATGTTGAACGTTTAGGCCTCGAGTGCTACTGGGACCCTTATATCATTCGAGGCCTTCTGATTAGAACGGCAGCCTCCCCTTCTTGGGCTTCCTTCGGTTCTTTGATCCGACCGCGAAGCCCGTGGGCCTGGACAACTTTACATAATTAGGGTGCTCCGTTTGCGCTGTCGAATGTTCCTTTCTGATGGTCTTCCCCGCATTAAGTCCGTCGTAACCTGGTTTTTGATCTAATATAGCCGAGTCACCCAGTCCTTTCAGTGACCGAACTTGGTAACCTGGTCTGCCATTCAATTTCACCGTGTCGCTCTTATTCTCGTGCTCATTTTCCCACTACTTTCTTAACGATGCCCAGCCGAGCTTACCCCGATGATCGTTCGGACGAGCCTGACCAATTGACACTTTCCGAATTTGTGGAGGAAGCCGCAGGTTACTACCAAAGAATGAGGCGTGGTCGGAACGATGAACTCAAGTTTCTCAAGTTCATTCTAGCCGGTCGGCGCGGTTTGCAGCTAGAAACCCAGGATACCATCACCCTCAACATGATGCAGGGCCAACCGGATATCCGCAACGTCACAGCGACTCGTGATTTCGATTCGTTGATCGGAACGACCAAGACCCTCCCCTACCGGGTTGCCCTTACGGTCTGGCCTGTACCCTCCTTCAGGGACACGCTTGTTACGAACAACCACGTCAATTCTCTTGCCATGGATGAGCATGTGGGTCCCCTATCCTATGCACGTGGTCATGTACAGATTTTCATTCCGAGCAGAATAATGGCGTTTATGTTCCCATGCACACCATCCCCAACGTAGCCCTAGGAAAGGTCGCAAATCGATCTGCTGTCCGCGTATTCTTTCCTCGAATGTATCAGAGAGCTGAGTCCAAGAAGATCCCGACAACAGATCTGCAGTTGATATATAACCGGTGTCTGCGTCCCCTCATCCTACGCCTCATGCCCAACCAAGGGAGTCATTGGCCTCAGGACTACAAGTCTGCAGTGGAAACCAGCCGAGATCGCGCAGGTCGTCTCCACCTCTCGTCTCTCGATATACCTGCACATCTTCTCAACGAATTCTCCCGCTCATACTTGGAGCGGGTTCAAACGCTCCGTCCCTATTTCCGCGATGCCTACTTTGGTCATGAACTGCGTGGTTGGAAGGGAGCAACAGTCCACAATCTGGATGGCGCTGATGAAGACCATGGAGAGGATGGTCCTATCTATGAGCATGTCAATGCTCTGGGGGATCTGACCAGAGTTCTGGACTTGGGTTTGATCAACCAGGATCAGTGGTTGGTTGACGTTGGACTGGAATTTGGAATCCCCGGAAGGGTCGTTACCTGGCAAACCCGTGGCCACAGAGCCCTCATTCGATATCTTCTTCCTGACCTTGAGAATGTTGGAGAGGTGCTTCACAATAACCGACATTACTTTGTTGACAACCAGATGCATCTCAAGGACCTCGCGGGCTTCCGCTGGACCCCACATACACGCTCTGAGGTCGTTCACTACATTCAGGCCTATACTACCGAAAAGGCCGTATCTTATCAGCTTCACCAAGGCATCTTTTCCCACAGGAAGCCTTCGGAACTGCTTGCCGATCGGGTTTGCCAGAAGCTCAAGCGAGATCTTGAGCAACAGAGCGAGATCCTTTACGCTTGCACTGGAGACGCGGAGAGAAGGGATGATAGATCTAGACCGCAAGAAGGCTGTGCGAGGCTGGAAGTCCGAGTTTCCTTGGAGCATGTGCACGACGTGTTGACCCGATTCCCTCCCCGACTCGTCAATCGTACCATGGTCCAAATCCCTGCTAAAAATTGGTGGTCAGTGAATCTCTTACTTTTTATTGAGAGACAAGACTCATTATAGTCGTTTTTCCCTGCAGGTATTTGAAATTCCTCCGCCTCGCCACAGTCTATGCCATCATTTCCAATTTTTCCGACACCCCACCAAAGAATCGCTCTTCTGAGAGCACTCTTGCCCTTGGTGCCATGGCAATCTGGATTCTCAATGGGGTACATCGCACTCCAGACTATCATCTGCGTAACTTGGCGAAGCAGACCTGTCCTGAGGTCCTTAAGGACCCGAACGCTGATCCCGAGGATCCGAATGCTCGCACCCAACCCCTTATGTATGAAGCTGGAGTATATTTCCTATGCGACGTGGTATGGGACACAAGCACGCATGTATATCGGATTCCATATTCCAAGACCTACGAATCCAACATGATCCCTCAAGCATATGAAAAAGGTACAATGAACGAGCTTCGCCACACAGTTGGAGTTGCCGTGCTCCAACCAGCACACAGACGATCGCATGCCCAACGCACCAACAACCGTACCTCAAATCAAACCATCGAAGTTCGTTCCATCCGACCTCGAGAGCAACCTCTCCCGGAGATTGGCCACTCTCTTGACCGCCTTCCTCTTCCTGATCCTGCTCACCCTCAGGGTCCTGATGTTGACTATTTTCATCAACATGGCGGGGGAAACCGTCCTCCTGTTCCTCTTGACGACGATGCAGAGCCAGAGCCCGATAATCCCCTAAAGAGCCGCGTTCAGCTCATCTTGGAGCAAATGTTCTATGACATTCTCCAAGAATCCCCTAACCGCAAAAGCCACTCCCAGGGACCATGGACCAACATCCCTGTCACTCTCAGAGAAGAGCTCGCGACAGAAGATCTCTATCTACACCTTGAATTCCCCTTTGATGCTGTCCAGTACATGCTGTGTACCCCAGAGCTGTGGCTCAAACAGTTTGATCACTTTTTCCCTCTCACCGTTCCTACACACCCCCTTCAGAACTTCAGAAAGTGCCGCTATTTCAATTCATATCTCTCCCTTATGCAACAACTTCCTCCGCGAAGGCTAGCCCGGGTTCGTGCTGAGCTCCGAACGAAATTCAATTCGCTCGCCTGGGTTCCACATACCGAATCTGATCGCATGTGGTGTACCCGAAAAATGCGTTCTTCCAGATGGCAATCTCTTCCAGCTGGGGGTGTGGAAGGGCCAAAAATTGCCATCAATCCCGCTGTCCGCCTAGCTCTTCATGGCCGAGCTAGACTTCGCCCACCTCCAAGGGTGGATGAACTCTTACCCCGTCTAGGAGAAGGAGATGATGATAGTCTCATCGAGGATGGCGCTGACGACCAGAACTAAATCCATTCTGATGACCTTTCCTTCCGACGTTCCGAAGGTATCAGAACTCGTAGAGGATTTGCCTGAGGATGTTGGGAAGACTAGTAGCAGGCTTATATGGGATAAATTCAATTTTTCGTGCATGTCTGGTTCCTACCTGTATATAAAATGTTAGTCCAGAATTCCTGACCTACTTCGATCACAGCTTGCTTCCGGTAGTTCCGGTAGTCCCTGGCGAGGCCAAACCCAAAGGGCAGAAATAAATCTCACATGTTTGGAAAAGATATGGGACAAGGTTGTGGTCCTCTTACCAGCCTGTATATGGTGTCATTTCCAACCCAAATACTAAGTTGTATACTATTATCAACAGGCGTTGGGTTTCATTGTTTTCCAGGCTTGGTTCACCATCCAAACATTCGAAAGATAACAATAACATACTTTCCTGCGTTCATATGCAGGCAATCCCATATGAATGCTGGATGCACCCCTATGCAACTTGATCATCAAAGGTTATGTTCCACCACTCTCTCTCCTTCCTGAAGCCCATTGCTTCTGTAATGCGGCGATTGGATAATTATTACCGTATTTGCATCAAATTCTTAGGTAACAACTTCGAAACCTATGAAGACATGCCCATCATCAAATGCTCTTTCCTCGCTGATGATCCTCATACCCAGTCCATATTATCAGCCATCTTGAATGCAAAAGGCATTGTAGTCATAACTGGTAAGCATCTTATAGATGGCAAGTGGCTAGAAGTTTATCTAATGCAGTCTTTCCCTTCTTTTCTTTTCGTGTCTTTCTTCCTTGCCTTGTAGGGGCAGGCATTTCCGTTGCTTCTGGAATACCAGACTTCCGAAGCAAGAGGGATATTCCAGGGGTTCCAGAGCTGTCTAAAAAGAGGTTGAAAGACATGTTCCACAATTCAATGATCACAGCAAGTCCTACAATATTGATATGGCATGGAATGACTGAGCTTTATCGTTTGTTTCACAGGATGACCGTCAGAGACCACTATTTAGCCGGTTTATCGCGACCATGGCTCAACAGGCTGAGGAAGCTCAGCCAACGGCATTCCACAACCTTTTGAAAATATTGGATAACCGAGGGACATTAGTCCGGGTGTATACACAGAACATTGATGGCCTGGAACTCAAAGCAGGTTTAACGATGTATCACCGGATCCACGGAGAAAATCGACCCCGACCATCCAGATGTGTTCCTCTGCATGGGAGCCTTCGGTACCTGTACTGCCAGGCTTGTCAATTCGTTGAGGAGAGGATACTGCACGAGGAAGAACTGAAGAACGGCGCATTTCCGTTTTGTACCTCCTGCCAGAGAACACAAGAAGCCAGGAAAGACGCTGGAAAGCGAGTCCTCCGTGTTCCGAGGATGTTTCCTGATGTGCTACTGTACGATCAGGAACACCCAGACTCCCATCGTATCTCAGAGTTTCAAATGGAAGACCTCTCTGGGGGGATGCAGATAGATCTTCTGCTGGTGGTTGGTACAGGCATGCACGTTATAGGTACCCAAAGAATCATTCGCACGTTCGCCCACCAGATTCGGCAAAACCGGAAAGATTCTGATTCTAACCCTTGCGCCATCTATCTCAGTTTGGACTTCAAACAGAAAAAGAAATGGGAATCAGTCTTCGACTCGTGGGTGCAGACGGACTGTCAGCTAGTGGCCAGCGCGGTGCTTACCGCGTTGAAGGAAGAGGCCATGAAGAAGGATCGGGATTGTGCGGAACATCGGGAACATTCTCAAGATTTTCCTTGTGCTAATGAGAATGAGGTATATTTACCCTATTGTCTATATATCATGCATGCTAACAACAGAAATGCAAACCTATAGAGTGCAGAGATGCAAGAAGAAGGTCTTGCCCAAAGTTGTAATGCGCTCCTTGAGTTTCACATGAACCGCATCTCAGACACCATACAAGGTGATTCAGAGTTGACAGAAGCAATGGAATTGCTCAAATTAGCATTCATCTCGGTCAAACGAGGTGGAGGCTTTGGGCCAGTAGAATTTCATCTCAAAAGGTTAGGTGAATTGAGAAAGGACAGTGAGGAGACAACTCTACATCTAGATTTCTTAAGAACTTGCATATGTTTCATGCGTAGAAATATTTGAACCTATCTTCCAGAAAAATGGATTACACAATGGACGGACCCGGAGTGAGAAGCAAGAAACCGGGATTTCTGACGCTGATGAAGGAAGGCGAGGATACTTGTGAAGTAGACCGGGTGAGTAAGAGTGTGACGGGTGGGGTCACGGTCACAGGAGTGGCTATGCCAGTCAACCTGCGAACACATTCGTCGTGCCTCACGCAGTCCATCCTTCTTGCTTTGACATGTCTCGACTGTCAGTCCCACTCAATATCGGATTGTCACGAAGTTTCCACTTCAAGTTCTGACTTGGACTTTACCTTTTCAACTTCAAGGTTCCCGAGATCCGTGACTATTGTGTAATAATGTCGTAACTCTTACGACTACTCATCAGACCGCTTCAGGCAACATTCAGGGTGAGCTGAGATGCATAAGGAAATCGTGAGGGTGCTGATGCCATTTGCACGTTTCAGCGTCGTCTCCATTAGTTAGCCTTCGCCATACGTCCGTATTCGTTCTCGTTCTCTTTCTTCCCCAGCGTTGAGCTGGTCTTTTGCTAGTGACCAACGGATGGACGTGGCGGTCATTGGCGGTCGTGACAATACCTTGCTTGACCTGTGACACTCACACATAAAGTTAGGCCAAAATATTAAATTGTGATTTGTGTAGCATAATAAAAGACGAGTAAACAGCATATCTAAGTGTGGCAAGGGTAGGAAGTGGTTCAACTTGCAACAAGTGAGTAGGGAGCATCGAGGCACTGTGCGTACTGTCGTCTGTGGTTTCCCTCTCTGGGTGTACTCGTACAATGAACAATAATATTATATATTTGTATCTAAAATACATTGTACACTATGGCGGGACAACATTGTTGCATCGCCGTCATTGCTGTGTCGACGCGGCGGGAAGGGGCCAGAAAGGGGGAGGGTGCGTGCTCGTTGGTGGCTCAAGAAGGATCCAAACGAGCCACGGGGCTCGCCGACGCGTCGGGAGGGGTCCAGGTGGCAGACGGGTGCGTCGAGCAAGCCATTTAGCTTGTCGATGCGGCGGAAAAGGTCCAGAAAGGGGCGAGTGTGTCGGACGAGCCATTGGGCTCGTTGACGGCTCGGGAGAGGTCCAAAGGGGTTGGGAGTGGGTCAAGCAAGCCAATGGGCTCGTCGACGGCTTGGGAAAGGTCCAGACAGGGCGGGGATGCGCCGACGGGCCAACGGGCTCGTTGACGCCACGGGAGCAGTCCAAACAGGGTGAAGGTGCGCCGAACGAGCAAATGGGCTGGTCAACGCCACGGGAGGGGTCCAGAGATGGCGGGCATACGTCGAGCGAGCCTTGGCAGGGTCCAGACACGGCGAGGATGCGCCGAACGAGCAAACAGGCTCGTTGGCGCCACGGGAGCAGTCCAAACGGGGCGGGGATGCCAACGGGCTCGTCGACGCCACAGGAGGGGTTCAGAGCGAGTGTGCATCGAATGAGCCATTCGATTCGTCGACGCCTCAGAAGGGGTCCAGGAGGGGCTGGGGTGCGTCGACGAAGCCGTTGGGCTTGTTGACGGCTCAGGAAGGGTCGAGACAGGGCTGCGCATGCATAGAATGAGCGTGGAGTTCGTCGACGTGTTGGGAGGGGTCCGGGTGACAGGTGAGGGCGTTGAGTGAGCCGTTGGGCTCGTCAACGCCTTTGGAGGGGTCCAGACGCGGCGGGTGTGAGTCGCACAAGCCGTTGGGCTCGTCCACGCGTCGGAAGGGATCAAGGCGGCAGACGGGCGCGTCGAACGAGCAATATTTGCGCTCGTCAACGCCTCTACAGAGGGGTTGCGTGCACCTAGGGTGGCTGAATGACGCAGTGAGTTGGTTCCCAGTGACCCAGAGAGGTCCGCAGGCCACGGGCGTGAGTGTAAGCGCGAGGCAGCGCCGGGCGATCGCCCGTGAGTGGTCGGAGTGTGCGGGCGAGGGCGATGGCACGTGGCGTGGTTACATGCAGACGCGACGCGGATCGACGCAGGTATCGGGGCAGGCGCTGGGCTGCGGTACGATACGGCAGTCCCATCGACAGGCGCAGTCGATTGACGGCAGGGCGATCACTTGCATCGCGTCGGGATTGACCCAGTCGGCACGGTGGCAGGTGCAGCAGCGCGTGGGTGAGTGCATGACGGCGCCGAGCGGTTGGAACGCGCGGGAGGCGAGGATGCGTGTCCTGAGTGATGCGCCTCGATGACGCGGGGCGCTGGCGACGTGTGCATGTCTGCGGCGGTCCAATGCACGAGTGAGGGTGAAGGCATCGCCGCGGCGATGACGAGCAGGTCGGCTCGTGGGCAACTAGACGGGCGCGACGGTGGCGGGTCATCGAGTTGCGGCAATGGCGGGAGCGTTGGCGGGGCGAGTTGGTGCGGCCGTGCGACGTGCGTGCGCAGTGACTCGCGAGTGGGACGTGGAGTCGAGTGCCCGTGTGCGGGTGCGACCGTGATGGTGGCAGACGCTGGGCGCGTAGGTAGTACCGTGGTCGACGATCGCCAATGCATACGAACACAGGGTCGGGCGGATGCATTGCGACTAGTGTGCTTGTACGTGACTGGTACCATGTAGCGCGTGAGGTGGTTTCGTTGCTGTGGTTGGATGGTTCCAGTTGCGCGTATGAGCGCTAGGGTGGTCTCGTTGCGCGGTCGGGTGGATCCAGTGAGCATACGAGTGGTGTTCTCGTTGCTAGCTGTGTGGTACCGAGGGAGTACGCGTGCGGTGTCTATGCCGTCGCGTGTGGCTGTTTGGTGTCGTGAACGAGTCGTTCGGGTGCGTGTAGCCCCTACTAGACGTTGTCGTAGTCGTAAATATGTGCGAGTAAAATTTTCAGGCATTTTGTTGGCCCTACTAATTTTCATCGCGTGCGAGTGAGTCGGTCTGGTGTGGATGATATGTGTGTGGTGTCGTTGACGGCCCTACTGGACCTCCTCGTGGGCGCGGACATGGTCGCCGGTCCGTTCGGTGGGTCTCGTCCTGGATGGACGCGCCAGGGTTACTGCACTAGGCAGGGCTTATAACCTGTTGGGACACGACGCTAGACAGAGGGTAAATAATATGCTAGGTAAGTACATGTGAATAGGAATAGGTGGGACAGTGGCCTACCTCCAGTCGAGTGGTATGAGACTGGAGGAAAAGTGAATGTGGTACGCGTCAAGTATACGCGACGTCCGTAAAAGGAAAGGTAGTAAAATAATAGTAAATAAATGTGTGTTGTAACGGAGGGCTGGATCTCCAACAGGGAGATGATCGGGTGAATCGTCGATCTGGCGGCAAGTGTGATAGCGCCGTGCATACGGACAAAAAGATTACGAACCGTGTGATTCCTCCAGGTTCGCGATTGAATTTGTAGCACCAGGAACGAGGCTTTTTGTTTCCGTGGTTTGATTATCGGGTTCGACCAGCTGAACAAGGTTCGAGAGATGAGCACTATGAATCTGAGGAAACAACGCCTAATCCACCTACTTTGAGGAACTCCTTAACGACTTGAGGTCTTCCCAGAGCCACTGTCAGTAACGATTAGTCGTTCTCGTCCGCAACGTCCACCTACGATTTGGACAGGAAGGCCAGACAAATTTCGATGAAGAGTGAAATAAGGCTTCGTAGTGCCTCATCGTCGTCTGGCTCTGGGCCAGAGCAGGATGGTGGTGGAAGTGCAGACCAGTGGTCTTGCCATCGTTTTCCATGGACAATGGTTTTTAAGCCAATGATGGAGCTTTCAGCGCTAGAACCCCCCATTGCATTGCCACAGGGTTACCACGAGCCTTCAGGTTTGCTGTGGAGGTCCGCTGCAACGTGCTCAGCACTTCCCCTCACCTGGTCCTTCCTGCCACGCACCTTTGCAAATTTGCCAACTGGAAATCTAGCCATGTCCAACATCCTACCACCCTGGCAGTGGTCGGACAACGATAGTCCTCACACACAGCTGGTAATCTCGGCGCATGGTACGTTGCGTATCTTCCAGACGGACGATGCGTTGTGACTGGCTCTCTGGATGGTATGATCGTGGACACCTGCGATGTGGAAAGTGGGATGGAAGAAGGGATATTGATGGAACAATATGGGGTGGTATTCGATCTTGCAGTGACTTGGGAGGATCATCAGTGGTCTCAAGGAAGGAGACATCAAAGTGTGGGATGTCGAGTTGCACAAACTTGTCAAGGAATGGAAAGGCCCACATGGCCAGGGATATACCCACAGATTTCCCTTGCCAGATGATCAGTTCGTTGTGGTTTGTACAAGCTGGCTATTTTTTCAGGCTGATCGGCACGGATGCCGCTAAGCATGACCGAAACGGTCAAATTTCTTTCCAAAGACAAACTCGCTTGTGGCGTGTCCAACGATGTCCACACGTCAAGACTGGCAAACTTATCCTAACAGTACACGAATGTCTTGTCGTTTGTCCGGTGCTTTGGTCACGCAACGGTAGCAGCCTACTCATCTCTGGCTCGATTGACGACACAATTCGCTGCTGGAACGCACATACAGGAGAACAAATCAGCCATCCCTGGACAGGTCACACCGACTGGATACGGTATCTCTCCCTTTCACCGGATGGGTTGATCCTCGCCGCGTCCTGGGATACAACTGTTCGTTCCTGGGATGCAACTTCTGGTCATCCCATGGCACAGCCTGTACAACACGACCATGGAGTCGAGGCGGTTTCTTTCTCCCCCTCTGGTGAATTCGTCGCGTCTGCAGGAGAAGGTGGAAAGCTGCACTTGTGGCGGCTACCCTGGTTGGGATTGGTCGGTAGTCAGGTATGAACGCTCATAGAATACACGTCATATTCGTTCCCATCCCTGTTTTCATTTTGCAGACAAATTTTGTCGGCCCAAATATGCTGCGCAGCACCAATGACCAAGTACAAGCACTCCTCTTCAACCCAGTACCTCCACCATACTCTGCGCACATCCCTTCAACCAAACTTCAGTTCGAGTTGGTATATTGCACAGGTTTCCTATTTAACTCTATTGTAGGTTGCAGTAAAGGCTTTACGGTTCACGATCGCAACAGATGCAGATGCGAGCAGAAAATCCCGATTTTGCGTAATGATCCGGGTACTCACATCATCGATATCGTAGCCATTACCTTTTGACAACAGGAAGGAGAAGGCCAGCAACATGGGGCGCTGGCAGCTGGGAAACCCGCTTATCCACCTTGTTCAATGGTGCCATCAAACCATTGTTAGATGCCTCGGCCCTCTCGGTACGTGCTGTATTGTCGCTGGAATTCATGCTCATCCATCCACCTCTCCGATTAGACTGTTGGGGACCTATCACGCATTTTTTGTGAAGCGAGACAGATGACAGTACGATGCGGTACTCTGAAGTCGTATGCCGCTCGTGCGTCACGGACACTCACACGGCAATCCCAATCGAAAATCTCGGTTCCACAAATATCTCTACCCCGTTCTCGTCAGTGGCCTAAGAATATAGCCAATACTTTGGCCACGACCGTCCACACGGACGCGGCTGCGAAATGTCTCCCGACACACACCAGTCGACCAAATTCATACGACGAGTGCCGTGTGTCGTCAGGTTTGAGGGACCCATCATCGTTGGTCTGCCCACAGAAGATTGAATGAGGGTGGTGCATGTCGAAGGTTAATTTCCATCTACTGTCCTAATATGTCTCAATTTTGGAGTTATTTCTTGAAGGTCGTTCTGGCCGTTGGAGGGCAGTCGAGGGACAACAAGGAGGCGCTGGTCATCGCTAAGTAGCACAGTCCGTGGCGATGGAATCCGGAGGGCGTCCGTGGTGAACAAGCATCAAATAAATGATACGTACTTTGTAGATCGAGGGGTGACTCACGACGCTAGAGAATACTAAACGTATCGAAAATAAGAGTCAAGAGTCAAGGAACAACACACCCAGAACCAATATGGCATCTCGTCCCAACCCTGCCATTTTCCGTTCCGAGCTGGAACAAGCCTGAGGTTCCCATCGGTGCCGTTGTGCTGCATGTACATATGGGATGAATATCAATATGCACATGTTCTTGTTTACATTCAATTCATTCAAGAAAGATATTAAGGATACGGAGACAACGTATGTACACATAAATCGCAGGGCGACAAAACTATGTAGGTTCAAGGGTGTGAAGACAAACTGAGGCTCAATTGTGCTACGGTGGCCTCGAGCGTGCTGACAGACGACAAAACTTGCGCCTTCTCCTGTTCTTGCACGACAAGCTTCTTCGCAAGCTTTTTCATCTGCTCTTTGACCTCCAATAATTCCTGTTGCTGCTTCGCAACAATGTCTTGCAGAGGATTGGGCTGAGACGCGGCCGCTTTGCCTCGTGGGCGCCGGATGGAAAACACTCCTGACGTTCTTCATCAGCCTGCAGAATACAGAAGAATATCATAGCAAAACTTACCTGCGATGTAGCAACGCGTCTTTTGTGAAACGCACATAGTGCAAGCACGCTTTTCGATCTGGGAAGCCGAGGCCGACTGCTTGAGGGCTGGCCACACGCATTCGGAACCACGATGCTTGCAGGCCTCGCAAACCTGCAAAGATAACAAGTCAAGGTCCACCGTGAGTTCGAAGAACCCGAGGATCCAGGAGCTCACCTTGGGTACTGCTGGCTCTTCCGAAGCCACCGCCGGTTCAGGTGGGGGTGCCCTAGCTTTACCTTTGAGGCTGGAAGGTTTTGACGGACCGGGACAGGGCTCATATTCGTCATCATCGCTGATGATGATCCTTCGCGAAGCTCGTTTCTGCCTTTTATCACGCCGTGGGGGATCGTCTTCTGCTGCCGGACGTTTCTTACGGGGAATAAGAACCTCTGGGATTCTCTTACTTCTCCCCACTTCCCTCACGGTCATCTCAACATCTGGGCCTGCTTGGGATGAGGAATCCTTTTTGTTGCGCTTAAGTCTCAGCATCAACTTTTCGGTAGGTTTTGGCGCGCTTGGTATACTCGTATCGGGTGCGTGAGGAGACTGCAGAGGCGGCGATGGCTCTTTCAAAATTACTAGATAATTATAAGTGTTAATAATGCGCAAAGAGGCAGAAATGGAAAACTCCACCGGAAGGTGGGGGTCTTTCCCACCAACGATCCGATTCCTCCGACTCCGGAAGGGGTACCTGTAAGCTGACGTATTCTGGTGCCGTGACGGCGGGATCTTCAGAACACAGGTCTTCGAAACTGAGGACGTCCATGTTTAATCGACTGCTGTAGTACCTGGAGAACATGGCTCGCAGGCTTCCGAGCAGCACGGGGTGTTGTGAGTCCACGCTGGGTGGCTCGATGGACAACTGAAAAGGCAAGCAGCTAAGTATTAAGCACCTGGTATACCTGAGGCCACTCGCCAGTTCTCGTTCGATGTTGTCCCTCATCCACAAAACCCAAGCGTGCCTTGGCCCTACGAGTCGAGGGATGGTTGCGAGCGCAGCCTGTATGCGACCGGATACACGGAGGGCGTGGCCATCTACTTTTTCCGGCGTGTTCATTGCAAGGGTGAAAATCGTTGAGGTTGGATGGTTGGACGAAGCGTGACACACCACAAGGACTTGTGAGCTTTCATCCGGCTAAGGCTTTACCTACGGACTTCCTTTGTATTACGTAAGTATTTTTCTGCTGTTTACCTAATAAGGGTTTGTGGAGCGGAGGTTCCTTTCGACAAGACTAGAGGGCCACCGCGTTTTGTCCTGGCTTCCCCTTCCCTACATCCCCATCACACCAGTTCTGACTCCCCCTCAGCAGGATACAAACATGACGTCTTTCTCCGTTCATGAGCTTCGCAAGCTCATTGCGTCGGTGAACGAGTACCTGATACACAACGACAAAACGATGAGCGCTGAAGGAATCCACTACCTAAAGGTAAGTAGGTCATGACACGCTTGTCGTTCCCCCTCTTTGACATATTGTACAGACAGTACGCCAGACTTTGCAAGGGGTCACGGCGTTCGGCATCAACTCCAGCGACGATTTCCAATGGGTGGAGTCCACCCCAGGCGCCGAGAAAGAGCATGGGTGGTTGCAGCAGAAAAAAAAGGAGGTAAAAGGTAAGTGCTTACTGAATGACTTTTCAATGTTAGCGAAAGTCTGACCACCCTTATGATCGTGTAGGGCCACAAGGTACATCGACATCTGGCACGACCAACACCGTTGAAGAGGTAAGTGTAGATTAAGATAGTTCGAAGTAATCCTAATCCTAATTTGTTTGCTTCCTTCTAGCACGGGACATTGGGGAAGCGAAACGCGAACAACGAGCCGGAAGGAGCGTCCGCGCGGCCAGACAAAAAACGACGCGAGGATAACATCCTCTCCAACTACCACGGGAAACTCTTGCGCGACCTGGTGAAGGGCAGACAAGAGCTGGAAGAAATCGTCGAGTGCCTCAAATTGTCGCTCCAGATCATTCGAAACGGAGGGCCCAGCCGAACGATGCAACACCACTTGGAGCGCCTGGAGAATGCGGTGGCCAACAACGACTCGGAGATATCGATGGCAGCATCGATGCTGGTAGATTCCGTCAAGTATTTGTAGTGTACCGCGATGTAAAGACCGATCAATATCTATAGTTTCTGTTGTGCGCACCCCCGAACTTTTCCATATTCCGATCTCGGAAACACTGAAAGATTGGGACTTCGAATCAGAAATAAGACGCTTTTCACTCAATACAACTCTGTTGAATATTTACATTATAAGATCAGGGTTGACTTAGGATTCAACGATGCGGTCTCAAATTTTGTGGGGCAGGATTTAGGGACATTTATCTTATTGTGGACTACTTTAAGTGGTACATGTCCACAAAACTTTTCCTCATTCCTCATCGTCCACTCACCATGGACGAACCGTGCTTCAAGTACGAGAACTACTTGTTCTCAGCCAGCATTCCAGACGTCGACGGTGGACCTGCCACTCTATATGTGTCGAACGGCAGCACACGACCGCCGACTCCCCGGGTAGGGGATTTCTGGTACGACTTTTCAGCGACGACCTTCAACGTATATTGCTCGGACGACTGGGCATCTTTCACGCTCGAGGACGTGGAATCGCTAGTACGGCATCCAAGTGGAAACGATGCCGTCGTGTCGTTCACCGGGCGCGCGATACCGTACTGGATGCCAACCGTGACCCTGGGACCAGGAGAAAAACTGGAGATCGAATTCGACAGCATCAACGCGCTCTTCACACAATTTGAAACGACATACGACCCCAAAGATTTCACGGTTTTGAGGATGCCTGCAGTGAAGAGTGAGTCGGACTTCTGGCAGGAACTTCGTCGCAATGTATGACGATATGGATGATCCAGAACGAAAAATCGGAGAGCAAGAGCTGGAAGGAGATGAGGACGCTCGCAAAAAACGAAGTGAGTACTCGGAGTATTCTACCAGTTTTCTGGGAGCCAAGGGCTGATTTCTGCCTTAGGAGGTGCACTTGCAGGACCCTCGACACTAAGAGGGGATGCTAAGGATCCGGTAAGCACGGTGATCAACACTGGAGGATAAAGTCTTGATTTTAATGGCGATTTTAGTCACGATTCGTCCGATCCACGCAAGGATTTCCAGAAGGCGTCGAGAAAATAAAGTTCGATGCAGGGTATGAGACGTACCAGCCATTTGCCGGAAAACAGTGTGAGCAAGTGAGTATATTTCATCCTAGTACATTTAAATCAACTGAGAGCTGGTCTGAAAGGACTTGGAGACGTTAACGGTGGCTGAGATGGCAAGAAGCCCATCTGCCGAGAGTTCCGGTTCGGAACGGTGTGGCCCAGAGCCCGAAGCCTTCCGGGTGAGCGACTTAATCGTGGAGTTAGAGCTCGATCCTGTGTTACGAACACCAGACGACTACGATGAAGACCAAGTTCTACGGAAATGGGTGGAATTCAACGGACGAATACAGCAGTACTTGGCGCAATCGACTTTGGTTGTCGTTCGAGGCTGGACGCCAACGCTCCCTCTGATGTTCTCGAAGAAATTCCTTGCTCACCAGGTCGGTAACCTTGGACAGAGGTGTCAATGGATCGAAGGGATCCGGTTCGCCAACCGCGACGAAGCTTCTGAAGATACGTCGTATCATGAAGTCACCTCGTTGGAAACATTCCTCGATCTCGTCGACGACCCCAACGTATGCGGGAATTTTCTAGACTCCAAGAATGTGAACCCAAGTCCTCCGGCTTGGATGCACCCTCTCCTTGACTCAACGACCGCATGGAACCAGACCATGCACCTCAATTTCACAAAGTCGAGGTCGAAGAAAAAGAAGTGCGAAATAAACGTGGAGAGCAACGGACCGGCTGTAGTACGCACTGGAACGTGGACCTCACAGGGATGGCGACTCCTAACCCATCCAGGGTTCGTTACGTTTCCACACTACGATTGTTGTGGGGTCTGTACGTATGTTGTCGGAAACGATGGAGCGAAGATTTGGGCTGTCATTCGCCCAAAGCGAGGTGTCTGCCCCAAATCCCTCGAGGGACTCTCTGAGGTGTTGGACTCTGCTGCTACGCTATCTTCCGAGGGCCGCTTTTCGGACGCCGACGTTGCTACGGTCTGTCTGGAACGGGGGGACACCATGTGGGTGACGCTTATTTAGTTATTGTCCCTGACTTGACTGAATCGCGAACTTCACAGGTTCCAACCACCAGTAGCCCTCCACTGCGTGTACACCCCTGCCGCTTCCGTCTTCAGCGGCGGCTACTTCTACAATTACGAAACGATGCATCTGACCCGTGCAGGACTCCATATGTACTTCGCGAAGAACGATGAACTCACCAATGACGAACGACCCGGCTTCCACCGCACCTTGTGTCGTATGCTCATTGCCCTACGGTACCGATCGGAAAGTCGTAAGCTTCTCACACTCCAGATAAACACCCTGAAGATTAATCGCCACTATTCTAGGATTCATCGGAAAGAAAAGCTTGATCAGCCTTGTGCTGATCGTGCTTGACTGGACGGATACGAAGCCCAATCATCGTCGTTCCAACACTATCTCCGGTGTGGAAGAGGAGGAAAATGCGGAATTGGCCTTCGCTCGCTCAACGGCAAGGAGCCTTCTCAAGTGGCTCAACTTGACGGCGCAGCAGGCAAGGGAGTTTGTGAACAAAAGTCCCTACTATTTGCCTGGTAGTGAACGGGCCGAAATCCCCCCTCAGAGTACCGAGGATCCTGTATTTCCAGACATGGGAGATACAATGTAGAATAAAACGGTGTTGTTGTACCTAGTCTGTAGTAAGTATATACACGATTATCACCTGAAGAACTCCCTCTACCGATACATCTTAAAGAAGCCTTTCGGAAGTGAATCTTGACCTCGGAAGCATCGGAACACTGATGCCTGCTCCTGCACGCTTTCTAGCTACGGTGCCATATCTATCAGCTCGAAAAGGAACACAGCCGTCTCAGCCACACAACATTGATCTAGAAGCCAACGAGCGTACTGCACTCGTTGAGCAACCCGACTTTTCCTCTGTCAAAGGCATCTTCATTTCACTTCTCAACCAACACTCGAGGACCTCGTTACAAAGCAGGATGAAGCCGGTATGTTCACTATATGAATGACTACGCAAACGAAGGGGATGACGACAATGACGGCGAACAGATAATCTGTGACCCGGTCTGAAAACTCCACGTCGGAAGCATCGGAACACTTGGGTAGCCTACCCCTGGGAGCTACGAAGCTGTGGCTGTGGACCCTGAAACACAGACACGTGATAACACGTGATCACATTCGCTGCCCCGTTCGGACCCGCGTAACATCGAATGGGTAGTTGCCGAGGCTGGGCTTTCACTAGCACAGCTTGTTTGACAACATCTCGCGACGATGACATGCCCCCCCCCCGCCTCCACCCTCTCGCCCACGCTCGTCTCCCTCGTCTCGTAACGACGACGACAACCATCGCCTTCGCCTACTCGTACTTACCCTCTCCTTCTCCCTCGTCTCGCAATGCCAACCACGGCGACTCGGACGACACAACGACAACGACATGCCATCACCATCGCCTCTCCTCTCCCTCGTCTCGTGACGCTAACCACAGCACCGATGCAATGATGACGACGCGTGCTATCACCATCGCCCTCTCCCTCTCCCTCTCCCTCTCCCCCCCCCTCCCCCCCTCCCCCCCCCCCCCCCCCCC